>CM017563.1:27094498-27325841 GCA_007844125.1 Sinonovacula constricta
ATGGTACTCAAAACCTCAATCTTTGAAGGTGTACATCTACATGTTTGCATATATACATAGCATCATCTTCTGGTATTTTGCAACAATGTACTGAAAATTCTTATCACTATTTTATTCATATTTTTAAATCGAATATTTGGCCTCAGTCTGCCTAGGCTAGCAGAAATACTTGCTTATATGGTTCTTAAAAAAAGAGAAAAATAACATTAACTCTAATTGCAGTATTGTCATTCTGTATAAAAATCATATGAGAGCGATACAATAGGGAAAAATCCCCTATTTACTTCTCGATCGTTACACCCAGTCTAGATTCCTACTATATACAGCATTATATCTATCGTAATCAGATCAGGTAAAATTAATTGAAATAATATGAATTACTATGCATATAAAGACACAAGAGATATAAGCTACAGCAGAAACTGTGTTGTTTAATATTCTGAAGGAAAAGAAAATACATAAAACGCGCAGTGTTATCGGAAAATATTCTACGATTTTCCTTGTATTATCATAGCGTATCTATAGACGCGCTAAACGAATATGCTCTCCAACAAGGCGGTCAATAGCGCGCGGGTTATAAATAGCGTGCCCGGTCTATCTATTTATATGTCTATGGTCAAAACTTCAACTGAATCACTAAATAAGCGAGGGACCTCAACACAATGTACACGATGGTTTATCCTCTTTGTATTTTTTAAAATTTCTCCACGAGCTGGAATTTATCCTATCAGCTTTCAGTGTTTAATGCTTCATTGTCTTTTTAAAACCTAAGCCATGATAAAAGGCTACAAAGTACGCTTCCATCGAATATATATGAGATGTTCTAGTGATATATTTGTGTCGCGGAATCGGTCTAGTTTGTCCGGTTGAAGTGGATTTAACATGGAAATTTTTACAATTTAACAAGTTCTGTATGTACATATAATTAGGACTTTATAGCACACTATCCAAGAAACAAAATGACTTTGAAAATAAACAATAAGATACTTAGCAAGAAAAAACATACTACGT
The DNA here is from genome assembly GCA_007844125.1 of Sinonovacula constricta. Lineage (NCBI taxonomy): Eukaryota > Metazoa > Mollusca > Bivalvia > Cardiida > Solecurtidae > Sinonovacula > Sinonovacula constricta. The sequence continues at coordinate 27,095,510 of CM017563.1, forward strand.
TTGAGAAAACACTATCTGTCTACTATATGAGTAATTTTTGCTTGTACACTTTAGTTTCATAGATAATTATAATATTTTTTCAAGAAAACCTATTCAAATGTTGTCGGGTTTGCTTTATTATTTTGTTTTAAGCCATTTTTTTTATTCTGGTCCCAAGAATATAGGTTATACATACATTTTCTCGAGATTTTTAGTATACTGATAACTTTCAAATAAAACTTGAACGTTTCAAATATGCTAGTTGCTTGCTCCCATATTGCTTTAATCTGTTTACCTCTTCCACTTTTTGCGTCGCCGTTGATGCTCCGCATCAACGACTTTTCTTGTCAACTTTTGTCTTATTAATACCGTATTGACAGCAAGTGGTGTTGAGAAGGTGTGCCCCAAGAAAACCATTGATGCGAAACACCATTGGTGTCTCCCAAGTATTTCATGCAACAACAGTGTATTATTTATTATACATTAAGAATGCAGGGATGTGGCGTCAATTTTTATAATTCTTACAAAATTAAAACTGTACCATTGGCCGAATTAAGTGCAAAGAAAACAGTTACATCTAGACTGACTACATGCGTAAGTTAGAAACAGTGGAAGAAATGTAGATAGGAATAGGGAAGACATGAACAGGCTTCATTGTCAGCAATTTAAGTCCGACATAACGAAATCCGGGGCCATAAGATGTATCAAACTGTTATCATAACTGATGAACAGCAATGTAGTATATGTAATCTCAGTTGACAGTGACTGAAAGGTTTGTGTTCGTTGTGTGAGCTGGAAGCAAGGTGTAAGAACATTCTTACAAAGCCAGGCTTCTTGTCAAAATGGCATGAAATATGGACATACATAATGGTGAATATTTGTTTGAGAAAATGTCACACAGCACTGTAGCATTTTACACACGCATTCTGCAACAGATCGGTGATTTAAATTCTGTGATGAAATATAAGCGCACATAATCGTAATGTTAGCTCCGAAACATCTGAAAAGAAAAAAAACTTTTTCCATCTTAAATTCATTGTTCATGTAGACGTTGCTGTCAATAATTTTAATATTGCTCTCTGATATAACGAAAATGCCCTTCATTGAATTGCATTCCTACGTCTTAAAAACTGTGGGATTGTCTGAAGTCTCCATAAAAAACGCCTCATGCAACATGCATCCAAGTTATATACCTATATGTTAACAGAACCAAAACAATGGCTTCGGCAATGCTTTTTATCGTTTTATCAGGGGAAGTTTTGACTATGTACACAATATGATGCACTCGGCAACGATACAACGGCTTCTACAATGTTTATTATTGTGATATTACTGTTGACTATGATAAATTAAATTGCGTGTTAGGAAATAATGACCTGTTTAGTTAGCATTTAATTTCTTATTACACAACATTTTGTGTATGTTAATCAACAGCGTACATAAGTACAAAAGAGGATTTCTGTACCTCTAGGGGACAGACCAGCTGTGCTGTAGGGATCGGATCTGAGAACCACACACTGCATGATGATTGAAATACTGTACACATCACCCTTCTCTGAGCCCCTCAGTGGAGTCCCGGACTGGCGTAGGTGCTCCGGGGAGATACACAGTAGATCTGCAACATAAAACATACAGTAATCATTTTATTTTCAGTTAAATAGAATTATTTATAATAACCTTACAATGCGATAACCATTAACGATTTAATACGAAAAGTGCCGTATGGTCAGTAATCCCGGGTTAATCCCTGGGCAACTGACTAGCGTTGGGCTCTCATGTGAACCAGTCAGAATTTCCCACAATCAAAATCTTTATTTCAAACCAAAATATGTCACCTTTGACAAAATATATTACTCTACATTATGTCGTCAGGGATTACAAAAATCTCTAACACATATCTTCTTAGGGCTGACAAAGTCTGGCACACTCATATTGAAATCTTAAGAGTAGGTCTCGTAAGTATGACATTGTATTCAATAAATCAATGAATATGTAAAAAGGAAAAATACGTGATTAGCACTGCATTTCAAAAATAAGGAGATATTTGCATGCCTTGTCTATTTGATAAGAACCAAATGTACTGTATTGGAGATATATCTATTTACTAGACCATTGCATCTCCTTTTGCATATTCATGTAGCAGCCACATCGTACCGTTTCTTTGTCTCACCTATAAGTCCCATCTTATCTTCATTGCTTGAATCAAATCACTATCTTACAGACAGGTTCTTCATAGTGTGTCCCGGAAAACATTCTACAAGTGCAACCATTAAGGTCATATTCAAAATTTTGTCTTATAAATGTCTACTTATGCTTAGCATAAGAGTCTGTCATAATGACCAGTTTTTACAGATTTTCGATCAGGCTTGACCATCCTACTAACAAACACCTGAAGGTGTTTCACGCAAATCATTTACAGGTGCAACTCTTAGGGTCAAGGTAAAACTAGGGTAATTTTTAAGAAATGTCTCTGGTTTTACAGAACTTTTATGTAACTTCTGCATCCTACACACATACACTTGATAGTGTATCGAGCATATATTTGGAAGGTCAACCCTAAGGGCCAAGGTCGTATTTTAAGGTTGTGACATAATAGTGCCGGAGGGTATGATTTATTACCCAACTTACTTACTACAACTTTTATTAGGATCTGGTCAGGGTGTGTAAATAGCTATGCCAGACGGTTTTATGCATTATATTATGCAACAGCACCAGACATACCTTTGATAAGATAAGTAAGTCAGTACATTTCCATTAGGATGTATATGTATATAAGCAAGTTGTGCGAGAGTATGGCCAAAATATAGAGAAAATAAAACACACACAATTAAACAAGACACATTAAGGGGAATATAAAATACTAGCAATTAGATGGAAGGTTGCTGAATAAACGGTGGACTCTTGAAGACCCCGTAAAAACAAAGGCACCTTAACACCACCATCTATAAAAGTCACATAGAAAGAACCACAGAAACAGCTTACAACATCAAGCCGATATTAAAGTATACTGGATTGCCAAATAAACGGGTGCCCCCTAAGGGCCCCGTAAAAACAACGGCAATTCGGGCTCATTATTACGACACCCACATAGGATTCAATATACTCCATACATATTGACTCTAAGTAGAACCAGGGTATGCTGAATAAACGGAAGCCCAATAGGGGGTCCGTATAAACAAAGGCTGCCCATGTAAGGTTCACCAAGCATAACAACATATCTTCGTGTAATATATATTACTATGTTATAACATGCATGGCTCCCCCATCTAACAAATGTTTTTGCACTAGTAGGACAGTGGAAAAAAAAATATATAAAAAAAAAAAAAACCCTTCCACTACTGTATATAGTAGAGAAATGCGTAGTGTAGAGTAAGTAGAATAAGTAGTTAAAAGAATGCTTGGATGTATGAGACCCTGAGAGCGTGAATCGAGTGTGTGGTAGAATAAGGGAAAACCATAAGATAATGGCCGCTGAATATACTGTATACCTGTATAAATAGTAATAGAATTAAGTAGTAGACAAAGGCGAGCATTATCTTATACCACCAGCCGGGGACTTCTTTCTTGGCATATACATTTCATATGTAAGACAAGAAAGATGGTTTAGTGGGCGGTCGGGCCCCGGGCGTCCAGACATCAAAACAAAAACAAACACTAGGGTCTAAACCAGCTACCACAACTAATCTTTAAATACCAAAGCGTATTAGCTACACAGGTCCCTAAAAAGGTGCACCTCTTCCCCACTATTTCACAATTTCGTTAGGGGAAGAGGTAAGCCGAAAACAGGGAACCTTCTCATGGTAAAAAAATAAAATAAACAAATACCAAGTAGAACCTAGTGTCAGGGGAAAGAGCCAGGAATTAGGGAGTGGAATTCACTCAAAATATGCTCAATCCCCTTTAAGACCAAAAAATTACCAAAAATATACCATCTTTCCAGTAAATGGGTACATAAACTAGGTACCTAATTAGGGCCCACTTTAGGCGATATTTTTCGGAATATACACATTTAAGCCATGCATGGGCAACATGGCGGGGTCATGAAAAAGCCCTCAACAGGGCGAGTAGACCCTTATTAAACTAGTTCCAACAACAACAACAACGAGGAGAGTCAGTCGGGAGGCTACAGAGAGGAGTCCACATCTAGCCAGCGCGGCTGTGCGTCGGCAGTCAAGCCGGCGGCTAGCATGGGCGGAGCGCGGTTCGACCCTTGAATCTTGAATAAAATGTAAAAGTTACAGAAGACTTTGTCCCTGCCTTCATCCCCAACGATGTCTTCATCAAACCATGTCAAAACTTTGAGAAATATGGCATAAACATGATACATTTTACGATTTGTACTTTCTTACAATTGAGGCAATGCTATACACAGCATTTACTTGTTACGTATTAGCTTATGCAGGAATTATGTACATATTTCCTAGAACAGGGTAAAAATGCTGTTGCATGTATTAGAGATATCAGCAAACTGTTTGTTACCACCCCTTCTATAAACATATATAAAAGGCTACTCAGGCTACAGCTGTATACATTAATTTTACGGTCATATAAAGTTCACTGACATACATCTGATTGTGTGTCAGGGCCATACCTATCTCAACGACATACATCTAAATGTGTGTCACGGTCATATCTAGTTCACTGACATACATCTAAATGTGTGTCACTGTCATATCTAGTTTACTGCCATACATCTAAATGTGTGTCACGGTCATATCTAGTTCACTGACCTACATCTAAATGTGTATCACGGTCATATCAAGTTAACTGGCATACATCTAAATGTGTGTCGCGGTCTTATCTAGTTTACTGACATACATCTAAATGTGTGTCACTGTCATATCTACTTCACTGGCATACATCTAAACGTGTGTCACGGTCATATCTAGTTTACTGACATACATCTAAATGTGTGTCACGGTCATATCTAGTTCACTGACATACATCTAAATGTGTGTCACGGTCATATCTACGTCACTGATATACATCTAAATGTGTGTCACGGTCATATCTAGTTTACTGACATACATCTAAATGTGTGTCGCGGTCTTATCTAGTTTACTGACATACATCTAAATGTGTGTCACTGTCATATCTACTTCACTGATATACATCTAAATGTGTGTCACGGTCATATCTACTTCACTGACATACATCTAAACGTGTGTCACGGTCATATCTAGTTTACTGACATACATCTAAATGTGTGTCACGGTCATATCTAGTTTACTGACATACATCTAAATGTGTGTCACTGTCATATCTACTTCACTGACATACATCTAAACGTGTGTCACGGTCATATCTAGTTTACTGACATACATCTAAATGTGTGTCACTGTCATATCTACTTCACTGATATACATCTAAACGTGTGTCACGGTCATATCTAGTTTACTGACATACATCTGAATGTGTGTCACTGTCATATCTACTTCACTGATATACATCTTAACGTGTGTCACGGTCATATCTAGTACACTGACATACATCTAAATGCGTGTCACGGTCATATCTAGTTCACTGACATACATCTAAATGTGTATCACGGTCATATCTAGTTCACTGACATACATCTAAAAGTGTGTCACGGTCTTATCTAGTTCACTGACATACATCTAAAAGTGTGTCACGGTCATATCTAGTTCACTGATATACATCTAAATGCGTGTCACGGTCATATCTACTTCACTGATATACATCTAAATGTGTGTCACGGTCATATCTAGTTCACTGACATACATCTAAATGCGTGTCACGGTCTTATCTAGTTCACTGATATACATCTAAATGTGTATCACGGTCATATCTAGTTCACTGACATACATCTAAAAGTGTGTCACGGTCTTATCTAGTTCACTGATATACATCTAAATGTGTGTCACGGTCATATCTAGTTCACTGACTTACATCTAAATGTGTGTCACGGTCATATCTAGTTCACTGACTTACATCTAAAAGTGTGTCACGGTCTTATCTAGTTCACTGATATACATCTAAAAGTGTGTCACGGTCTTATCTAGTTCACTGACATACATCTAAATGTGTGTCACGGTCTTATCTAGTTCACTGATATACATCTAAAAGTGTGTCACGGTCTTATCTAGTTCACTGATATACATCTGAATGCGTGTCACAGTCTTATCTAGTTCAATGTAATACATCGGGATGCGTGTTCCGGTCATATCTAGTTCAATGACATACGTCTTAATCTGTGTCTCAGTCTTATCTAGTCCACTGATATACATCTAAATGTGTATCACGGTCATATCTCATTCACTGATATACATCTAAATGTGTATCACGGTCATATCTCATTCACTGATATACATCTAAATGTGTATCACGGTCATATCTCATCCACTGATATACATCTAAATGTGTATCACGGTCATATCTCATTCACTGATATACATCTAAATGTGTATCACGGTCATATCTTATTCACTGATATACATCTAAATGCTTATCTCGGTCTAATTTAGTTTACTGACATACATCTACATGTGTGCCCCGGTCCTATCTAGTTCACTGACATTCATCTAAATGCGTGTCACGATCATATCTAGTTCACTGACATACATCTAAATGTGTGTCACGGTCATATCTAGTTCACTGACATACATCTAAATGTGTGTCACGGTCATATCTACTTCACTGATATACATCTAAATGTGTGTCACGGTCATATCTAGTTTACTGACATACATCTAAATGTGTGTCACGGTCATATCTACTTCACTGACATACATCTAAATGCGTGTCACGGTCTTATCTAGTTCACTGACATACATCTAAATGTGTGTCACGGTCATATCTACTTCACTGATATACATCTAAATGTGTGTCACGGTCATATCTAGTTTACTGACATACATCTAAATGTGTGTCACGGTCATATCTACTTCACTGACATACATCTAAACGTGTGTCACGGTCATATCTAGTTTACTGACATACATCTAAATGTGTGTCACGGTCATATCTAGTTTACTGACATACATCTAAATGTGTGTCACTGTCATATCTACTTCACTGACATACATATAAACGTGTGTCAAGGTCATATCTAGTTTACTGACATACATCTAAATGTGTGTCACTGTCATATCTACTTCACTGATATACATCTAAACGTGTGTCACGGTCATATCTAGTTTACTGACATACATCTGAATGTGTGTCACTGTCATATCTACTTCACTGATATACATCTTAACGTGTGTCACGGTCATATCTAGTTTACTGACATACATCTAAATGCGTGTCACGGTCATATCTACTTCACTGATATACATCTAAATGTGTGTCACGGTCTTATCTAGTTCACTGACATACATCTAAATGCGTGTCACGGTCATATCTAGTTCACTGACATACATCTAAATGTGTATCACGGTCATATCTAGTTCACTGACATACATCTAAAAGTGTGTCACGGTCTTATCTAGTTCACTGACATACATCTAAAAGTGTGTCACGGTCTTATCTAGTTCACTGATATACATCTAAATGCGTGTCACGGTCATATCTACTTCACTGATATACATCTAAATGTGTGTCACGGTCATATCTAGTTCACTGACATACATCTAAATGCGTGTCACGGTCTTATCTAGTTCACTGATATACATCTAAATGTGTATCACGGTCATATCTAGTTCACTGACTTACATCTAAAAGTGTGTCACGGTCTTATCTAGTTCACTGATATACATCTAAAAGTGTGTCACGGTCTTATCTAGTTCACTGATATACATCTGAATGCGTGTCACAGTCTTATCTAGTTCAATGTAATACATCGGGATGCGTGTTCCGGTCATATCTAGTTCAATGACATACGTCTTAATCTGTGTCTCAGTCTTATCTAGTCCACTGATATACATCTAAATGTGTATCACGGTCATATCTCATTCACTGATATACATCTAAATGTGTATCACGGTCATATCTCATTCACTGATATACATCTAAATGTGTATCACGGTCATATCTCATCCACTGATATACATCTAAATGTGTATCACGGTCATATCTCATTCACTGATATACATCTAAATGTGTATCACGGTCATATCTTATTCACTGATATACATCTAAATGCTTATCTCGGTCTAATTTAGTTTACTGACATACATCTACATGTGTGCCCCGGTCCTATCTAGTTCACTGACATACATCTAAATGCGTGTCACGGTCTTATCTAGTTCACTGACATACATCTAAATGTGTGTCACGGTCATATCTAGTTCACTGACATAATCTAAATGCGTGTCACGGTCTTATCTAGTTTACTGACATACATCTAAATGTGTGTCACGGTCATATCTACTTCACTGACATACATCTAAATGTGTGTCACGGTCTTAACTAGTTTACTGACATACATCTAAATGTGTGTCACGGTCATATCTACTTCACTGACATACATCTAAATGTGTGTCACGGTCTTATCTAGTTCACTGACATACATCTAAATGTGTGTCACGGTCTTATCTACTTCACTGACATAATCTAAATGCGTGTCACGGTCTTATCTAGTACACTGACATTCATCTAAATGTGTGTCGCGGTCTTATCTACTTCACTGATATACATCTAAATGCGTGTCACGATCATATCTACTTCACTGATATACATCTAAATGCGTGTCACGGTCTTATCTACTTCACTGACATACATCTAAATGTGTATCACGGTCATATCTACTTCACTGACATAATCTAAATGCGTGTCACGGTCTTATCTAGTTCACTGACATACATCTAAATGTGTGTCGCGGTCTTATCTACTTCACTGACATACATCTAAATGTGTATCACGGTCTTATCTAGTTCACTGACATAATCTAAATGCGTGTCACGGTCTTATCTAGTTCACTGACATACATCTAAATGTGTGTCACGGTCATATCTACTTCACTGACATACATCTAAATGTGTGTCACGGTCATATCTAGTTCACTGACATACATCTAAATGCGTGTCACGGTCATATCTAGTTCACTGACATACATCTAAATGTGTGTCACGGTCATATCTACTTCACTGACATACATCTAAATGTGTGTCACGGTTATATCTAGTTCACTGACATACATCTAAATGCGTGTCACGGTCATATCTAGTTCACTGACATACATCTAAATGTGTGTCACGGTCATATCTAGTTCACTGACATACATCTAAATGCGTGTCACGGTCATATCTAGTTCACTGACATACATCTAAATGTGTGTCACGGTCATATCTACTTCACTGACATACATCTAAATGTGTGTCACGGTCTAATTTATTTCACTGACATACATCTAAATGTGTGTCACGGTCATATCTTCTTTGCAGACATACATCTAAATGTGTCAGGGTCATATCTAGTTCACTGACATACATCTAAATGTGTGTCGCGGTCTTATCTAGTTCACTGACATACATCTAAATGTGTGTCACGGTCATATCTAGTTCACTGACATACATCTAAATGTGTGTCACGGTCTTATCTAGTTCACTGACATACATCTAAATGTGTGTCCCGGTCTTATGTAGTTCACTGATATACATCGGAATGCGTGTCCCGGTCTTATGTAGTTCACTGATATACATCGGAATGCGTGTCCCTGTCTTATGTAGTTCACTGATAAACATCTAAATGTGTGTCGCGGTCTTATGTAGTTCACTGACATACATCGGAATGCGTGTCCCGGTCTTATCTAGATCACTGACATACATCGGAATGCGTGTCCCGGTTTTATGTAGTTTACTGACATACATCGAAATGCGTGTCCCGGTCTTATGTAGTTCTCTGACATACATCGGAATGCGTGTCCCGGTCTCATGTAGTTCACTGATAAACATCTAAATGTGTGTCCCGGTCTTATGTAGTTCACTGACATACATCGGAATGCGTGTCCTGGTCTTATCTACTTCACTGACATACATCGGAATGCGTGTCCCGGTCTTATGTAGTTCACTGACATACATCGGAATGCGTGTCCCGGTCTTATGTAGTTCACTGATAAACATCTAAATGTGTGTCCCGGTCTTATGTAGTTCACTGACATACATCGGAATGCGTGTCCCGGTCTTATGTAGTTCACTGACATACATCGGAATGCGTGTCCCGGTCTTATGTGGTTCACTGATAAACATCTAAATGTGTGTCACGGTCTTATGTAGTTCACTGATAAACATCTAAATGTGTGAACCGGTCTTATGTAGTTCACTGATAAACATCTAAATGTGTGTCCCGGTCTTATGTAGTTCACTGATAAACATCTAAATGTGTGTCCCGGTCTTATGTAGTTCACTGACATACATCGGAATGCGTGTCTTGGTCTTATCTACTTCACTGACATACATCGGAATGCGTGTCCCGGTCTTATGTAGTTCACTGACATACATCGGAATGCGTGTCCCGGTCTTATGTAGTTCACTGATAAACATCTAAATGTGTGTCCCAGTCTTATGTAGTTCACTGACATACATCGGAATGCGTGTCCCGGTCTTATGTAGTTCACTGACATACATCGGAATGCGTGTCCCGGTCTTATGTGGTTCACTGATAAACATCTAAATGTGTGTCACGGTCTTATGTAGTTCACTGATAAACATCTAAATGTGTGTCCCAATCTTATGTAGTTCACTGATAAACATCTAAATGTGTGTCCCGGTCTTATGTAGTTCACTGACATACATCGGAATGCGTGTCCCGGTCTTATGTGGTTCACTGATAAACATCTAAATGTGTGTCACGGTCTTATGTAGTTCACTGATAAACATCTAAATGTGTGTCCCAATCTTATGTAGTTCACTGATAAACATCTAAATGTGTGTCCCGGTCTTATGTAGTTCACTGATAAACATCTAAATGTGTGTCCCGGTCTTATGTAGTTCACTGACATACATCTGAATGCGTGTCTCGGTCTTATGTAGTTCACTGACATACATCGGCATGCGTGTCTTGGTCTTATCTACTTCACTGACATACATCGGAATGCGTGTCCCGGTCTTATGTAGTTCTCTGACATACATCGGCATGCGTGTCTTGGTCTTATGTAGTTCACTGATATACATCGGAATGCGTGTCCCGGTCTTATGTAGTTCTCTGCATACATCGGAATGCTTGTCCTGGTCTTATCTACTTCACTGCTATACATCTGAATGCGTGTCTCGGTGTTATCTATTATACTGACATACATCTAAATGTGTGTCACTGTCATATCTTCTTTAATGACATACATCTAAATGTGCCATAATCACAAACGTCCATCTTTGGTCATATACTTCATTGTTTTCACACCTCAATCAGAACACCCCATTGATCTTAATCTTAGATATTATTTACTTGTATAATTCTATTGGCAAAGGTGGCATCATTTTATAACTGTTTTTAATTGGTCCAAGAAATTTTGGGAGATCTGGATGTAAAGAGTTGCCTTCCTGTCAGAAGTCACTGTTAATATGAACTCCGATGTGTTAACAACAATAAACGTAATACAAGCAAAGAAAATCTGTTTACATTTAATTTTAGATCTCGGAGCGAACTCTCTCTCAGACTAAAGTCTTTTAGACTTATATGCCAAAACTGACTGGCATAAAACAAGAAATAGCATTAAGCTTTGCATACTCGTCCTTTTCAGCTGCGAATTCCTGAAACATTAATTTCATATTTTTATAATTGCAAGCTGCATAGTTAACCACTGAATCTTGACTGTTATACAAAAATATCGCCAAAAGCTACGATTTTGTGTTATTGTCTGTTGCATTTTGAGTTATTCCATGAAAAGCACCGATATCCAGAGCGGCGCAAAGAATTAGCGCATCTATCGGCGATCCAATGAAAACGTAGAAGTTAGACCATAAAAGCAATAACCTGAGTATTGTTGCTGCTATATTTTAAGAATGCTTAACTGATTGTGTCATGCAAAAGAAAGTGCCAAAGTGATAATGATATATAGGTGATTTTAATTTGTATGAATTATATTTGTTTTTGGTATAAATAATTAATAATTATATGTTTTACTGCAATGTACAATTTGTTGTGTACTTTATGAAAAAGGCAATATTATCAACAGATAAGAATGTTCCTTTACACCTAAAAGTCTCTCTGTACTCTGCATGGAATAAATGTAATTGTGTTTAAATGCCAATGTTTTAACGTATCACATGTACGTTCTATGTGTACTAATGTGAGCACGCTTGCCTCCTCACCCCCCCCCCCACCCCCTCTTTCTGCCTCACCGCCCTTCCTCCTCTATCTCTGTCGTTTAAATGTCCAGGACCATGTTTCCCCCACACATTTTAACCTATGAAAAGCGTGCATATGTACATTTTATGTTAAGACCTCAACACATTTTAGGGACCAAAGTTGGGGCCAGTTACTTAAATATCGAAAATAATTTCATTATTTTGTAGTTATTAATTTGGATTGTTTAACGTTTAAAGGGACACACCTGAGTAACAAACACGGGAATATTGGGAATAAAGCATATCTGTTTAAAAATAAATTTTTAATTCATAATTACATATTTAACACATTTGCTTATGTTTTTTTAAAAGTATATTGCACAAAAATGTAGTTTATTAAGGTCCGTAGGTCAGCTAATGTAAACAAATGAATTCGGGAAATTCATTAGCCTTACCGCACCGGATGAACGTGAGGTCGCGAAGTTTCACGAGAACAATGGCCGTTGGAGTCGCTGGAGACCGTAAGTAAACAGTATTTTGCATTAAATATTTGGAAGTTTTACATGATTCTTCACGAATTCTAGTTATTTTAAGTGTGCTTTATGCTTGCGGACGAGGCCAAAGAGAAAGCAAGTGTCGAATGCTTATTTTAAGCCACTAATCATGAAAAAGTCGGCTTTATTTACAGATGTTCATGATTAGGGGGAATCTCAAAACACATATTTGCTAAAAAATATTGTTTTACAATGTCGTATTTGTACAGGCCACGACCAGAATTGATTAGCATTGTTTTTAACATTTTTAGTTTAGGATGTTTACCCATTAACTTGACTAAATATTTTGAGAAAACAAACTGGGATACATGCAATCGCTAATGCATGTGCAAGCTAGCATACAGGGCCATAATTCTTTCAATATTATTGCACTAATTTAAATCTTGGCACAAAGTAATTGGCACTAGTCCCATCTGGCAGTAGTTATATTAGGCCATAATATATTTTGACACATCCGAATTGGCCAGTTTATTTGAGAATATGGGTGAAAATTCAGTGTTTTTAAGTATTTATTAATTTCTACATTTTTGCATTCTTTATATATCATCGATTTTTAAAATGTGTAATGTGGCCATTTTGACTGTAACTCCCCATTGTAGTACCAATGCCAGCAATAGCTCTTCCTTGCTTTTAAATGCCTAGATTTACACCAAAAAATGAGTTGTTTTTTTTTTTTAAATTTGTAACTCAGTAAAGAAGTCTTAGTTTACTATCGTCATTTTTTGCCTGTTTTACCAAATTATTTATCTAGTGTTTAAGCAAAAACTTATACATTTGTGTTAATTAGACTTTCTTTTCTTTCTTAGATGTCTTCAATTGTGGCACCAGTGAAAAATAAAGAAAAGCCATGATAAAAAATGAAGGTTGGACATGGGGATGAGTAGTAGGAGAGAATGGGACTGGAGTCTTGTCAGAGGGCTAAGAAGAGTCTAGATCGTCACAATGATTTGCTGAAGAATCAGAAAAATATGTGTAAGCCTTCTTTATTTTGATTTTGCCACCTCCACAGATTTATTCTGTCTTTATTTAGTTAACCCTTTGCTGCTCAGAGACCTATTTATTATGAGCCCCAGGCATACAGTCCAGACCCTCATTGCTGGTGGCTAGCTGTCTTTGCACCCCTGTGTGCGCATACATAACTGGCTATTTGGTGATAAAATTTACACTAGCATTAGTAATGAAAATCCAATCCCTTCATAGCATTAAATGCTTTTTCTGAAAGCAAACTATTAAAACATAGTATTAATCATACTAGCTATAATAATGTCCAATTTAAAATAATAAACAAACTAGTTTCTCATGCTTTGCTTTTTGTATGGTGAATTAAGGTCACTGTGTTGGATTTAACTAAAAACTCTAACAGATTCCTTTCTAATTGGTTGTATTTTTTTAATTAAATATACTGTTAAACACTTAGAGCTTATCCTTTAGTTTGTGAATAAATGTGGATAAGAACTTAAAATGCTTGTAAATATATTCATGTCGTGTACTATTCTTCAGGAAAACAAAACTGTCATATTTCGCTTTGGACCCAACTGAATGGCCTCCCTATGACTCAATCAACCACATAGACCCCTTGATGTAGCAGTTGACCCCTTGATATGACATGGTGAAGCAGACAATGGTCCAAGGAAATGTACTTCAGTAAAATGCCAGTAAGTTCATTTTAGCCTACTATCTTACCAATTAAAATTGCATTATTATCAAGATGTAAATTACCTAAGTTATGGTCTTACATATGACAGCCTTAACTTTAAATCATTCTTGATTTGGAAATCAGAGCCTATGGAGTGTATGAGCAAAATGTACACATTTAGCTCAAGAGTTCACTTCTCATCCCAGTTGTTAGGAATTGTTTATATACACAAAAGCACAGCAGGCTATCAATGTTGGTTGGGTCTTTTTAGGGAGCAAGACAAGGTAGTAGCCCAGTCGGTAGAGTGAGACTCCAGATCAAGCAAATATAAGGGTAGTTCCACAACTGGTTGACCTGGTGTCAGGATAATGTTAGTAGGTTTGATATTACGCCAGGTGTTCACAACATGGTATACACAGACTGACTGAAGGCAGCACCATATATGCATCAAGTGGACACAGTATCTAGATAATTGATATACAGGTGAATTAAAGATAAACCCAACAAACACATTTACAATGGCTGTTAGTTTATATACACATGACCACGTGTATTCAACTTGTGTGTAATATTTCAAAGGAATGCCTTATAGATAAAAAAGTGTTATGTAAGCAAACATAGATTTTGCATAACAGAAATTGTAAGAAGTTGAACAGTTGAAACGATTGTGTAATACACTGTATGAATCATTTGTATCTGAATTTTACATTTTTTGTGCAAAAGACCTATTGCTGAATTTACTGATTAGAGTTACTTGTATCTGCTGGTTTTTGTTTATTGTGTTTTACAGTATTTCAGTTATCCGGAGACAAGTGTTCACTTGAAGGAGATATAGTGCTACCTTCACTGTACAGCATGCCATGATCACCTTGGCATGATACTACACCCAGTCACATTATCCTGACACAGGGCCAACCAGTCATGGAACTCCTCTTATATTTGTTAGAGCGCTTCTAGGGGAGCTACACAACTACCATTTTTAATGATTGGTATGCTGCGGCCCGGGATTGAACCTGGGGCCGGCCGTACCTGGAGCTAACGCACTAATGATTGCTCTACCAGATACGGGGTCTGCTGGTTTATTGCACGAGTTCAACTTTCCAGTGTATTATACGCATAATAATAGTTTAGGCATAAAAAACAGCTTAAATCCAATGCAAAATGACTTCTCTTTTTTTTCCAGAACATTCAGTGGATGATTACAATGCTGGGTTCTTCAACGTGTGGACATGTTTACAAAGGATGCAGTCTTTGAAAATAACTGTGAACACTCAAAAGTCATGCTGCAGTCAACTGTTTTTTAATTATATTTTTTTAAGAAGGAGTTCATAGCTTGTTTTTTTTAGTTAACAATTGCTTTTCAAGTGTATAAAAATGATGTAATGCCTTTTGGAATTAAATATGTTTTTTACCTATGTCTGCTTCACTTTTTAATTCCCTTTTTACACTTAAAGTTATGTTATAAAGATGGAAACTGTTTGTATGATCTTTTTAACTTTTTTCAAATAAGAAAAATACACTAAGTTGAAATTATGCATCAACATACAGTTTATCCTGACCGTAACACAGAAATAAACTGTTATTTATTGATACAAGAATTAAATTTTTGGAAATAGTGACAGGAAGAAAATGAATCTCATTTTTAGATGCATTAATGATCGATGTTAAATTTAGGGTCAGGGTCAGGTCAATGTTAGTGCATTATGCTTCAAAAAAAAAAGCAACATAAATTTTTAAAAAACACTTTTATTTTAACAAGAAACAAATTGCAATACAACAAGTAAGTTCTGCAGTGATTTTTACTTTCAAGTGTCCAAAAAGAAATAGTTACACTGCATGCTGAGATGTATATTAAATGTGTTTATCACTGCCTCCATAGCCGTATACATCTCACTGCAGTAGGAGCTTTCACTTTTTAGCTTTATTTATCGTTGATAATCTACCTAAGGTGTTACTCCTGTGCAGATTGACAAAATCTTAAAAACTCAGGGTCTCGTATAATCAGACGTCGACCTTTGGTTGGCAGCTGTTGAGCAGGAGTTTGTGTAACTGAAATATAATAAAAATTCCCGGATAAAGCATATGCAAATTCATGAACTTGTTTAGTGTTAGTTTTAATTCCTTTTAACAGTTTAAACTGTATACAAACTGCATTAAAGGCATCACATAGATAAGTTACAAGCCTTTAAACGTCTGGACTTCAAGTCTTATGTTAATCTGTTGGATAATGATTAACTGTAGCATAATAATGAGCATCAGCAGTTCTGTTGTAGTTAAATGGTATCCTAAAAGGGGATAATGAATAATGAAAAAGTTGGATGTGAGCTATGGTACTTGTGTGTGTGTTGCACATTGTATCAATACAAGCTACCAATTATTCCAGTATTAAGCAAATAAGTCTTAAATTTCCATGACTTAACATAACAGGACTAAAACAAAATACTTGACATTCACCACAATACTAAAACATTTAACCCAAAAAGTAGATCTGGTTAGCAGGCAGATCATCTGGTTTTCAACATAAGAAGGCCTTTCATAATTTCAAATCTTTTTTCTCGACTTGTAAGAGTTGTTATTACACCATTATGGCCACAAATGTGCAGGTTAAACTTACATATGAAATAATAAATCACACTAAATATTGCAGAATAAAGCTTGAAATATCATCATCAGTAAAAAATAAACCATGCCACAAAAACAGTTCTGAAAAATGTTTCCATTATAATTAGCATGTCTGAAAAGGTTTCAGCGTGTACATAGCTTTAAAAGTGAATTGTTCACAGTTAAGTTTTCAATTTCTTTTCTTTTTTGCTTCAAAAAGGCAAAAACTACTTAACTACAGATAGTAAAACAATAATTGTTTTGATACCTCTGACCACTATATTATGTGAAATGCTGTCCTTCAAAACTTTTTTTTAGGTTGGAAAAATAATAGTGTTGCAATATTTTTTCAAGCTTTTTAACCTTACTGAGCTCAAAAACTACACTAATTCATTTTCAAACAGCGCATGCATTATATTCATTAATTGTGTGTCAGTAATAAACAATATGTTGACTCATGAGTCAACAGTGATGTTTTAACATAAAAATGCAGATCAGTGGTTGTGTCATGTTCCTACACTAAACTGTGACCAAGTTGCTTTAAATTGTCTTAATTAGCAGATGGCTGCAACTTTGCATCTTTACAAAAATACATGTTGATACTTCACATATATCTGGCTAAAAAAGCTTCACTGATTAGTGAGCCACCTTTATTCAAATAAAGTCAGAAGAAAGACCTTTCTCAACTTAAATGTTGTCTTGATTATCAAGTATACCCACATTATGGCTTGTTAAGTTGACAACAATGCTATAATAACAACAGATTGTCAAACATCAAACTGACAATTACTTCAGATTAGGTTTGAGCTTCAGTTGGTTTAAAAACTTTCATGAAGGAAAGTAAAAGGACCTGTAATGTAACCAAGGTATTTGTGTTAAATGTTTCTCCATTTGTAACAACTGGACTGTCATAATCTTCCCAAACTGAATGTTTTCATTAAAATCAAGAACTAGGGGTTGTCCATGGACAACTCCTCTGACTCCTACTGGACCATGGCCTCTCACCATATGAGTTCAATTTCCAGTTCGGGTAACAAACATGAAGGGAAAAGGATTTCAAGCTGACCTCAGGTGCACCAGTGGAACTACCCAAATGTTTTCTGGGGTCTTCATCCATTATCGCTACTATGGGCATACTTTCTTCCTTCAATACATTTCTAAAACAACAACAACAATAAACAACTTACCAATAATTCTTCTGCAATATTGGACCAAGTACAATCCACTCAAATGACTAGCATTTGTCATTCCTTTTGGAATATCCTGGTCTAGCTATCTAGTGATTTTTTTCTGTCTACCAAATGCCTCAATCCAGTGTTGAATGCTGATTTTCTTAGGTATGGCACTTAGTAATCTTTACCTGTAAAGCAGTTCAGATGAAATAAAATGTAAATAGATCTGTTCTATGTTTTCTGTCATTAACTGGAAAACTAACAAATTGCAGTGACAATTAAATGATCCACTATCCAACATATAACTATTTATGATGGAGGAAAACCACAAATAAATGTTAAGCTGCAACATTCAGCTGTATTTGCAGTTACATTAATCATTTTAGTAACATCTGGTTATTGATAAATGTCTGGGTAGAACCAATGCCAAGCCAATGAACTGGAAGACTTCCACTTTAAGTCCTTTATCCCATCTAAAAATCATACCCATGTAACATAGGCAGACAAATGTGCAGTCAGTCTGGGACTCGAAACTGGGACCCTTCACTAACAGGCCAAATGCTCTACTGACTGAGCTAACCGGACCGCTTATATATTATCTCCCTATCCAGCTACATACATCCAGGGCAACATGAAATTTATCCTCATATTTCCACAGACCATTAGCTCTACCTGTAACTCGCAAGCACCCCTCAAGCACCTGTACCATAACAATCGCTGGTCATTAATGTTGGGCACCATTGTAACATAGGGAGGAAAATGTGCAGTCGGTCTGGGACTCGAACCCAAGACTCTTTGTAAACAAGGGAATGCTCTACCGGTTGAGCCAACTGGACCATTTACACATTCTCTACCTATTACACGGCTACACCAACACAGTGAGAGGCCAAGGATTTGTATGAGTCAGCAATCCTACCACTTGGCATAAGGCTGGTAAAAGCAGTATGATAAAAAAATAGAATTGCAAGAAATAGATCTACCTGTACGTGTAGTGCTATTTGGCTCAAGTGTTAGCAGATCATGTTGGTGAAGTTTTGGACCAGAAGAGGATGTTGGGTTTTTAATTATCTGACGCTGAAACAACAAAAAATGCATAATGAGGTATTTCAGAAGAGTATCATATGAACATTTAGCTCATTAATTGATATGCTTAAATTAATTTAGTTTATTACTTAGAATGTTGCTTATCAATAATCAAATTGTGGTGGAACATGAAGAGTATTTGATTTGCAGAAAATTGCAAAAAATGGATTATCTCTCAAAAAATAGAGATATCCTTTGAATCCGTAACATTGTATGAAATCTTTTCTCTTCTGTATTATTATTTTCAAACCACAAGCACTCACAATATTTTTCACTTCTGTATCATTAACATTAAAGAAAAAAACACAATATTGACAATATAAAAACACAAATGCAGCAACAATAGTAATAAATGGAGGTCAACTTTACTGACTTGAATCTTTATCTTTACCTTTTGTGTTTTAATGGCAAAGAAAACCATGGTGTTGGGGTGTCTGTCCTTTCCCACAGTAGTATTGTGTAGGTTCAGGTGTAGACATCACTTTATTTCTCTTTCTTCTTTCTTTGCTGACCAGGCATCTTTCTTGAAGCTAAAAGACAGCAATACATATTTTATGAAGATTAACCATTGCCATCTCTAATTAGTAATATTAGATCAACTTTCATAAAACTGAATGATGTGACATCTGTGGGATGCAGGAAGTCCAATGCTTTTGAGTACCATTGCATTAGTGTCCCTACTTTAAGATGAAGCATACAGTCATCTACAAAGTACCGGACCTGGATGGAAATCGGTAGAGCGTCGGTTCCAGGTACAGGAGGCCCCAGGTTGATCCCAGGCCTTGACATACCAAAGTCATTAAAAATGGCAGTGGTATAGCTCCCTTGCTAATGCTCTGGCAAATATAAGGGCAGTTTCATGACTGACTGGCACAGTGTCAGGATAATGTGACTGGGTGTGGTGTCATGCCAGGTGTTCATGACATGCTATACACAGTGAAGGCAGCATCATATCTGCTTCAAGTGGAAACCGTCTCCAGATAACTGAAATATTATTGGTGGGACAAAAACCCAATAAACAATAAACAAACATCTACAAAGTTGTATAGTGGGGTGTATGTAAATGGTGGTTCCTACCTTTTATCGTTTGTGTACAAAAATAGAATCAAATGATAGGTTATGATCTATACTTTAGAAAAAATGAAAATAGTAGTTAGTAAGCACTTGTGTGCATTTTATTTTTTAAAAACATCTGCACTTTGTCTGACCAAGCGGTACACTATGTCCTGGTTTTAAATTTAAATGTCTGTTTGTGGCATATTTCTCAAGAAACAAGCTAACACAATTTTTAGAATTGATTTCACAATAATGTTATTAGTAAAAGGGACACTGCAACATAAAGAGCATAAAATAAATGAAGCAAACCAATAGGAAAAAAGAAATAGTTCAACTCAGCCGAGTTAACCTACTTACATAAAGTCTATTAAAATAAGATTTAAACTACAATGTATACAAATATTTATACCTTTATGTGTTTAACTGGTGCAGCAGACCATGTTGTTAGAGTGTTTGTCCATTGCTGTTAAGATACTGTTCTTGGTAGGAATCTAGGTGTAGGTGTAAGTTTTCTTTTCTTTTTCTGGGCCTGGCATCTTTCTTGAAGCTAAAAAGCAGCAAAACATATTTTTTGCTATTGGTAATTTTGAAATAAATCAAGTAGTAGTTCTATAAGATACCCAAAGCTAACAACACATGTAATCATATCAACTGGCACTTAAGTTAGCAATATCAATGTAATAAATCAATCACTTTCCATAATTTCATAAGGTATGGATTAGAAGAAAAATAACTTTGTCGGAATTGATATGCATCCTTTATTTTACCATTGATTTAGAACCACTGTTTGATAAAAGAATTCATTCAAGAAAACATAGATGAAATAATTAAGAGATGGCATAGATAAGGCAATCAGTTACAAACTTTCACATCTTCAATATTCAATATCACCCTAATTTTGTACTTATAACAAGACATATCCATTTATGGTGGTTATATGCAACAGAATAAGTTTAGCAACACTTGAAAGCACTTTGTAATATATCATTGAGCAATATGTGAGTGATAGTTTCATGTGCATGTTTCTTAGAAGCAGTAACTATAAATACTAATTTCAAGTAAATAATTTGATGAAGTCCACAAAAAAATGTAACAGTGACCTTGTTTTAAGCTTTGCAAAACCCATCTTGACCGTGTGATGCGTCCAAATAGGTTTGTTTGTTTGTTTATTGGATTTATTGTCCCACCAACAGTATTTTAGTTATCTGGAGACGGTGTCCACTTGAAGCAGATACAGTGCTGCCTTCACTGTGTATAGCATGCCGTGAACACCTGGCATGATACCACACCCTGTCACATTATCCTGACACCGGGCCGACCAGTCGTGGAACTACCCTTATATTTGCTTGAGCGTTAGAAAGGGAGCTATACCACTACCATTTTTAACGACTCTGGTATGTCGCGGCCAGGAATCGAACCCGGGGCCTCCCGTACCTGGAGCCGACGCTCTACCGATTGCGCTACCAGGTCCGGTGTCCAAATAGGTCTTAAGCCTTTGTGGTGGTATTGAGTTCAATCTACCAATGTATCCATTATCAGTTCATGAGAGTAACTGCAACATAATAAGTCGAAAATTTATGTAAACAAATATCCTGTCATCTAAAATCTACGTTTTAAGACCATTTACCGACGTTTTTCAAATATATCATGAACTTTTGTTACAACACCGTTTCGATTCTAAATAACTAAATTGGAAATATCTTAAAACTGAAGAAATATAGCTTAAGGGTTAAAAACCACCAATAAAAAATACCGAAACGTCGAAATGTGATATCGTGTCGACAATTTGTTTGAGAAAACCCCTGACGTACCTTTCCAAAATGACGCTTGACCAGTTACTCGTTTACTCTGATCAACATAATGTTTCGCAAATCCATCCATTCGGTAAAAGCATCGTCAAAATTCACTCTCTGTGAACGGTAGCTGCGCATGCAGTCACTTCTTTCTATCTTCAACTCCGAAAATGTTACTCTTCTTGCTCTGCTCGCCATGTTGGATTTTTCGGCCAATGAGATTCAAGAAAATAGTACCCACAATGCATTACGCGTGTTACGTAGTGTTTTGTTTGTAAACATTGTCGAGAAATTGAGTTACGAACTTTTTCAAATGTAAACACCACATTGTCGGCTTATTACTAATGAACCCCCGAACTTTAGGGTCGACTCAATGGGTCATATGGGATATATCAATGACCCCTAGCAGTTGATAATAAAATTATCCGAATCTTTAACTCGAACTGAGCCTATTTTACCCTCAGGTGTGTCCCTTTAATTTAAATAAAAAGATCTGGCAGTAGACTTCATAAACAATCCAACTTATATAGTTCTCTTTGCAATGATATCTGGCAATAATACCACGTTCATACAGCGCTACTATCTCACCACGCTCATGCATCTGATAACGGCTCTGATCACGGCTTGAAGACTTTATCAGATCGGGAGCAAAGACGTACAGTATTGAAAATCGGCGAGTATCGTCCGCGGATAGTCTGATCTACGACGCATTTATTACGATTACTCTAAGATAACCGAGTTGAAGATGCGTTGCTTCGCGATTCTGACTCGTTTCCATCGCGATAACCACCAATTGCTGTCTTTCCTTATGCGTTGTCCAGCACGATGTGCATGACCCAACGGTACTTAAAAGATTGCCCCACGATGTCATCGCTTTTTCCGACCAAAGCTACGTTCTTTCCACGATAATAACACCATTTGATTGGATTCCTAAATATATTGAGGGACTTCCAGCAGCTTTTCAGTTCTTTCAGAAACGTTAAATAGGAATATGAAGGGTCCTATAAAATTACCACATATATTTAAATCTGAACTACGTCTTACCAGGGTACAGGTAAAAACCCGACAAAACAAATCGAGACATTACACAAAAGAAAAAAAAATACAGTTATGGCTTAGAAAGGTCAGTCCAAATGAACAAATAAACAGGACAGAATTGATGAAACTTGCATAGAGATAGTTCTTCCTCCTCGGCACTTTGCAACAAACACCAACTGTTGTGAAAGTCATCATCAGGGGTTGTGATTGCCTACATAACATGAGGGATCGGTACCCGGTCCTATAATATACCTAGTTGAACAAGATGAAAATCACAACATAGTTCCTGGGGCATGGGGGCAAGAAGCCAACATGCAAATGATACGGCGATACTTCACCGTGTCTTGAGCTTTTGTGGTATGTTCAAACGTTTGTTGTCATTAATAGTCGCACTTAGTTCTCTGGAGTTTGGTTTCTGTCGTGGCGGTAACAACATTTTCTGGCGATGGCACATATGGCGACAAAGGGCCAATAGAAATTGTGTCAGCACCTCTGCTCTTGTTTTGGAAGGCTTTCTGGCTTTAAACATGTTGCTCATGTTTGCTGTTCTTGTGTATCGTCCAGAAAATGAATGAATAAATCTAGAAAAGGGAGGGTCATAAAAATCTGTGACGTCATGCAAATATTGTCTTGACATTAATATCGGACCAAGTTCTTCCTGAGGTCTTTGTATGATCTTCTTGAGCATCGCTAGAGCGTTGTGGAAGCTTGATGGGAGCGTGAAATAAACGTAGTTTCAATTATTCTTGATTTTACTGCGATGTCACAAAGATAATGAAGATCTTACCATGCTGATTCCACGATGCTGCTTTGTTAATGCCGATCTAACAACGCTTTATAACAATGCATTTTTGCCGTGCTCCACGTGGCGGGTACGTGAAGCTTCAAGTTCTGCGCGATTCTGTTACTCCTATACTGCCTTTATCAATACCATATTACGTTCTGCCACGATGATACACGATAAGTCACAATTCTGTTTCAATTCAAGAGCTTGGTAGAAACGGGGCTCTGTGTGAATGGGATGTAATGCCACTTTTACACTAGGTCCCGATTGATCCCGATTAGCCAATTTTGAGAAATCGGGGAAGATATTTCAAAGTATTTAAAAGTAATGAACCTAACTGAGACGGCAGATCTACTTCTACTTCGGGAAAGTTATTCAAGCTAAGCGCAGCGTCGGGACCATTTTCAAATCGACACAGAAACGTTGAGCCTGCTCAAAATTTTGGTCCGGATTGGAAAACTTGTAACTACATCGTAGACTTAATTTGACTTTGGCGAACCTAAGGCAAGGTAAGGCAAGCTGCATAACCTAATCGGCAGAAATTGTTCTTGTGTTGCAGCCTCGCATTACACAAATAATTATTGTTCAGAAATTAATTTTCTGGAACATAGTATTATGTAATGTTTAATATAACCTAAACTTAACATACTTACCCATTTAAAGTGAAATTGATGGAGACAAACTAAGAGAAACTGAAAGATCTAGTATGGCCTTAATTCCGATGGAACTTATGTTGTAACAAAGCAATGTTATTACCTAACTATGTGCTACTGCGGCTTATAAACACACACTGAGCTGACATAAAGAATACAACATAACAAAAGTTGTTGTCAAATGAAAGGTAGATTGTCATTTAATTGCGGAAAGAAATACTACAAAAATAGTTAATAAGCATCCAAGATGGGCATTACTTTCTAGTAAATCTTGGTTTAAAAACGTAATAATTAGTCCGAACATATTCTAGTTTTTTTTAATTTAATGTTTATGTAATAAAAGTCTTGACAAGGAATAAATCTCAAGTCAGGTTTAGGGTTTGAACACACAACCCTCCGATCCCGAGCCCATAGACTTAACCTCTTCACCAAGAAGACTTCAACTATGTTATAAATGCTTTTTTGGTGTGTTTCAGACGATTCTTTAATGAATAGCCAAATAAGATCTTTATTTAAACTAGTCATAACGGGTTTAAGGTTTGAATTCGGAACCAACTGATAACGAGTCTATATACTTAACCTCTTGACGAAGAACACTTTAAACATATTATAAATGCTTTCTTGGTGTGTTGAACGTTTCTCTTATGCAAATGAATTAAACATCCAAATCTTTAATAAAATCCTTTTGAAAACTTGCCGTGACGGGAGTAGGGATTAAATTTGAAAACCTCCGATCCAGAGTCCGAAAACATAATCAATTAACCACTAACACTTTCAAGATACTATCAAAGAATTCCTGCATGCTGGCAGCACTTGCAATGCTATTTTTTTCAGATTTGCGTGAACCTTACATAGTTCGTTAATATATCTTTAAATGTTGCACAAACACTGCTTCTAAAGTCAGATTTTACCATGCATACTCAATAGACCGTTTAGAACAAACTTTTTCTGGCCTTGGACTGTTTCGCTGCTAATAGGTAATCTCAATTTGTCAACATGCAGTCCGAACATCGAAGGACGTGCCAAAAAGAAGTCCTATCTACTTTCGTAAGTAAGGGCGTAGAGTCTCCATGTACATTTAGTTAAATGGTTTTATTAGAAGTATTAAAATAAGAAAAAGGTAAACAAACAAAATCTCTTGTTTTACCATGTTTGCATAAAACATAAACAATGGCGTCGTTTGACAGCTGTTTTGTTTGCTGCGCTTTGTAAATAAAACTTGGATGACTTAAATTTGAAGCAGCCACAAATTGAAGTTTACCTGGCATCGTACTATTGTGAGCTGTCATCTAAGCTGCCATCTTTATTTTGATCTTCTGTCACAAAATAAGTCCCATTAAGGGAAATGGCCGAGGTAATATGACTTCTTACATACACCCGAGAGATGATTCTTGACTTATCCGAGGTGTTCCGATTGATACGCTGACAGCACTAGGAATGCTATTTTTAGATTTGCGCGAACCTGACCTTTCAAAAATCGTTTCTGTATATTGCGGGTATCTTTAAATGTTGCATAAACATTGCACTTAAGTCAGATTTTATCGTACATATTCAATCAATCGTTTAGAAAAAGTCATTTCTGTCAGTTTTGTTGTTAATAGATGATATCACTTTGTTAGCATGCAGTCCGAACACCGAGGACGTACATGTACCGAGAAGTATTCCTAGCTACTAACGTAAGTATAAACATGAAAATGCGTACCGAGAATCCATGTGGATTTACCTTTAAAGTTAAGACATTGTAATAATTAAAAGAATTAAAACAGCATCTCCCGTTTTCTGATATGCCGGCATAAAACTACAGACATACACAAAATAAACATTTAAATAATAATAATAAACATAATGATGTTTACCGAATTTGGACCCGTATTTTATCAGAGTTATTGTAAAGGGGTGGTAAGTTTAATGTGCAGCGGAAGTAGTACCTCTGACATAAAGTTGTTTTGATATTATAAGATAGATTATTTTGTTTTTTTACTTTATTTGCTACAATGAAGACAATCTCAAGCAATTTGGTGCAAAACAAAGCTAAAACATTGTAGAGTTATTAAAATTAAAAATAGTTTCACTCCTATTCTCAATAATGGACTGATCCATTTAGACCGGAATTGATAATTTCACTGAAATTATGCACTATGCAAATATTTCTGTGCATGTTTTCGGTTGTGGATAAACGTCTTTGCAACACCGAACTTTTCTTCCCAGAGACTCTTTTGGTCGCTCTTTCTCAGCATATAGTTTTGTGGTTCCCAAAGAAACGGTTCGCTGTTAAAATGCCTCCAAAGTTTTGACTTTCACTATAGATTAAACAACAAATTCATTTAATGTCGTGTAACCTATAAAAGTCCGCAAAACAAACTTTCCCCAAATTTCAGTGAGCATTCCAGCGCGTCGCCAATAATTTGTTTTGAAAATTCCTATGGGTTGAGGTCAGATAGTATTTTTTTTTAAATGAAAATTATTATTCCATTTCACCTGTTAAAACACAATTTACACACACATTCGTATGAACGTGTTCTTTTTCCTTCGTTGTGAATTCTAAAGAACTTCTAGATAAACAATAAAATAAACGTAGGAACTATAAACAAGAGGGCCATGATGGCCCTTAATCGCTCACCTGATGACACAGGCTTTATGTAGGCTCAAATCTGGCATTAAGTAATTAAGAGTTATTTACTTTAGAAACCTTTGGTGAAGATTGGACCATTAGTGTGGCCACTGGGTTGATAACATTTTCTAGAATTTTAACAAGTAACCTACTGAATCCACATGACTCACTTCAAAACATATGTAAGATTTCATACTGGCAAACATGATGGTCAAGTTTGGTGAAGACTGGGCCATCAATGTAGCCTCTTAAGTGTTTTCACAAGCTTTTTCTAAGGTTTGACATAGTGACCTACTTTTTGACCCCACGTGACCCAGTTACGAACTCATCCAAGATTTCATGCAGACAAACATTCTGACCAAGTTTGGTGAAGATTGGGCTATAAATGTGGCCTCTAGTGTGTTCGCAAGCTTTTTCTAAGATTTGACCTAGTGACCTACTTTTTGACCCCACGTGACCCAGTTACGAACTCATCCAAGATTTCATGCAGACAAACATTCTGACAAAGTTTGGTGAAGATTGGGCTATAAATGTGGCCTTTAGTGTGTTCACAAGCTTTTTCTAAGATTTGATCTAGTGACCTACTTTTTGACCCCACGTGACCCAGTTACGAACTCATCCAAGATTTCATGCAGACAAACATTCTGACCAAGTTTGGTGAAGATTGGGCTATAAATGTGGTCTCTAGTGTGTTCACAAGTTTTTCCTAAAATTTGACCTCGTGACCTACTTTTTGACCCCAGGTGACCCAATAATGAACTCATCCAAGATTTCATGCAGACAAACATTCTGACCAAGTTTGATGAAGATTGGATAAAAATTGTGGCCTGTAGTGTGTTCACAAGGTAAATGTTGACGACGAACGACGAACGACGGACGACGGACGACGAACGACGAACGACGGACGCCGGACGACGGACGAAGCGGTATCACAAAAGCTCCCCTTGAGCACGTTGTGCTCAGGTGAGCTAAAAAGTAGCAAGTACACTTTTACGCATATCCATTGTCAAATTCATATTTTCAAATAGCAAGAATGCACTTATTCAACCACAATCTCTTAAGTGTCATATTCATGGTTAAACATTTATTCATATAAAAATATCGTTGTTGTTGTTTTGGTTAATAATCAGTAGGGGGTGGGGGGGGTGGGGGGGGGCGAATCGCGCAGTAATAGCTCGGTGAATATTACAACAATAAGTGGTTTTGTGTTTGGTTTAGATTTGGACAGACTGCACTAATTACCAAGCACATTTCTGGACCACTTTGATGGACAAATGTGTAACATGTATTAGGTATTTAAGGTTTGTTAAGATTTAAACTTCGTGGGTTTACTTTTGTATTAAAGAAAAAAACAAACATTTGGAGACATATTGTGAAGAAAGGAAAGGTATGTCGTATAAATTCAATGGTTTTGTTGCGTGTTGTAAAGATTTCTCGCGCTAATGCGTTTGTTGGTGACTTCGTAGAATTTCAAAGAGGTACCACGACCTTTTTTAGACTTTGTGCGGCAAGTGTTGGGTAAATATTGTTTTCGGGGGGGGGGGGGGGGGGGGGGGGGGGTCCATTTTTTCACAACGACCAAACATATAAAGGTAAAGGTCATTGTAAAGATTCGTTTCTTGAATATCGTCAAACTTAATTATTTCAAACTTGTAGTAAATAAGGTTTACTATCAAAACGGAACAGACAACACTAAAATTTATTTTGGCATACTTGCCAACGTTAAACTGTGTCGGTTTTCTACATGGATCATCGATTAAATGGATAGCTTCAACCTATGAAAATCACTTTTGCAACTTGCCACAATGCAGAAATGAAAAAAGTTCATATTTCTTTTTACCTTCTTCTGTTAAGTGTGGCGCCGACTTTGCTGCTTCATATAGTGTAGAAAGACCAAAATCGGATACCTTCAGGACCCATCGACTGTCTATCAAACAGTTCCGGCATTTGAGGTTACCATGCCAACGGATCGGACAATTGTGGATAAATCGCACTCCCTAAATGGGAAAAATCATATTAAATTATTTTGACATTATACAATAACTGCCATAGAAATCGAATGATACGTAAAACTGGTTAGTGCGGAAAAAAATGTATTGATGGAGTTTTTAGTTTATGGTATTACACCTATAGCGGCTTTCACTGCCTATGACAAACATACTTGTCTGTTTACTTTTTGTAAAATTAACACATATCCTTTGCTATTACTTCCAAAAAGAAACGTTAGGTAAAAGAATAGACTTGTTACCTCTAAGTAGGTCCTGGTGTTACTTTATGCTATACTGAAGTTCCTGGTGTTACTTTATGCTATACTGAAATTGCTGGTGTTACTTTATGCTATACTGAAGTTTCTGGTGTTACTTTATGCTATACTGAAGTTCCTGGTGTTACTTTATGCTATACTGAAGTTCCTGGTGTTACTTTATGCTATACTGAAATTGCATACGTAATTGTTGTGAAACAAAATCATACCATTCAAATTTAGTAAGTAAATACACTGTAGTGTGAAGGTAAGTATTTAAACGACTGATTAACTTGTGGCCACTGTTTTTTTTTACCAAATACAGTAAAGTAAGTGATGGACAAATATTTATTTAATAACAGTAGCATATTCTTATGAGAAGCTATGTGATCATTGGATTTCTTGTGAAAGGTAGAGTTGGTGTGATCTGTTGAGAAAGGTAGTCTTACTTTGTTTACAATGAACTTCTCATAAACTTCGTTCGTAAGTCAACAACGACACAATAATTTTGAGGTCTCTTAATAATTATAATAATAATAATAATAATAATAATAATAATAATAATAATAATAATAATAATAATAATATCTTTATTTTACGAAGGTAACTCATAAGCGATACACATACACACACAGCATATAATATACAACTTTTCTAACAGAGACTCTGAATTTTCTTTTGAAGCAAATCTTAGTCTAGGAGACAATATGATAGCCAACACATATATTTATATGCAAATGTGCCCTCTAATGAGTTATTGGTCAGTCGGCTAATTTCCAATGTTCAGACCGTCAAGCAATGCTTGAATGGAATTTTAAATATGAATAGGCATAAACTCCCAGTGCTGAGTGCCAAAAAAAAAGATGTAACATGTCTAGACCCACACAAATAGATATAACTTGTCCAGCCCACACAAATCGACACACAAATAGATATAACAAGTCCTGCCCACAAAAAATAGATATAACATGCCCAGCCCACAAAAAATGATAAAACATGTCAAGCCCACATAAATAGATGAAACATGTCCTGCTCACAGAAATAGATATAACATGTTGACCCCACAAAGATAGATGTAACATGTCCAGTCCCACGCAAATAGATGTAACATGTCCAGCCCACACAAATAGATGTAACATGTCCAGCCCCACAAATAGATGTTACATGTCCAGCCCCACAAATAGATGTTACATGTCCAGCCCCACAAATAGATGTTACATGTCCAGTCCCACACAAATAGATGTTACATGTCCAGCCCCACAAATAGATGTAACATGTCCAGTCCCCAAAAAAGATGTAACATGTCCAGTCCCACACAAATAGATGTAACATGTCCAGCCCCACAAATAGATGTAACATGTCCAGCCCCACAAATAGATGTAACATGTCCAGTCCCAAAAATAGATGTAACATGTCCAGTCCCACACAAATAGATGTAACATGTCCAGCCCACACAAATAGATGTAACATGTCCAGCCCCATAAATAGATGTTACATGTCCAGTCCAACAAATAGATGTAATATGTCCAGTCTTACAAATAGAGGCAACATGTCCAGTCCCACAAATAGATGTAACATGTCCAGTCCCACACAAATAGATGTAACATGTCCAGTCCCACAAATAGATGTAACATGTCTAGCCCACACAAATAGATGTAACATGTCCAGTCCCACAAATAGATGTAACATGTCCAGCCCACACAAATAGATGTAACATGTCCAGTCCCACAAATAGATGTTACATGTCCAGTCCAACAAATAGATGTAATATGTCCAGTCTTACAAATAGAGGCAACATGTCCAGTCCCACAAATAGATGTAACATGTCCAGTCCCACACAAATAGATGTAACATGTCCAGTCCCACAAATAGATGTAACATGTCCAGCCCACACAAATAGAGGCAACATGTCCAGTCCCACAAATAGATGTAACATGTCCAGCCCACACAAATAGATGTAACATGTCCAGTCCCACAAATAGATGTAACCAGTCCCACAAATAGATGTAACATGTCCAGCCCGCACAAATAGATGTAACATGTCCAGCCCCACAAATAGATGTTACATGTCCAGCCCACACAAATAGATGTAACATGTCCAGCCCACACAAATAGATGTTACATGTTCAGCCCCACAAATAGATGTAACATGTCCAGCCCACACAAACAGATGTAAAATGTCCAGCCAACACAAATAGATGTTACATGTCCAGCCCACACAAATAGATGTAACATGTCCAGCCCCACAAATAGATGTAACATGTCCAGTCCCACAAGTAGATGTAACATGTCCAGTCCCACAAATAGATATAATATTTCCAGCCCACACAAATAGATGTAACATGTCCAGTCCCACAAATAGATGTAACCAGTCCCACAAATAGATGTAACATGTCCAGCCCACACAAATAGATGTAACATGTCCAGCCCACACAAATAGATGTTACATGTTCAGCCCCACAAATAGATGTAACATGTCCAGCCCACACAAATAGATGTAACATGTCCAGCCCACACAAATAGATGTAACATGTCCAGCCCACACAAATAGATGTTACATATCCAGCCCCACAAATAGATGTAACATGTCCAGCTCACACAAATAGATGGAACATGTCCAGTCCCACAAATAGATGTAACATGTCCAGCCCACACAAATAGATGTAACATGTCCAGTCCCACAAATAGATGTAACCAGTCCCACAAATAGATGTAACATGTCCAGCCCACACAAATAGATGTAACATGTCCAGCCCACACAAATAGATGTTACATGTTCAGCCCCACAAATAGATGTAACATGTCCAGCCCACACAAATAGATGTAACATGTCCAGCCCACACAAATAGATGTAACATGTCCAGCCCACACAAATAGATGTTACATATCCAGCCCCACAAATAGATGTAACATGTCCAGCTCACACAAATAGATGGAACATGTCCAGCCCCACAAATAGATGTAATATGTCCAGCTTACAAAAATAGATGTAACATGTCCAGCTCACAGAAATAGATGGAACATGTCCAGCCCCACAAATAAAGATGTAACATGTCCAGCCCCACAAATAGATGTAATATGTCCAGCTTACAGAAATAGATGTAACATGTCCAGCTCACAGAAATAGATGTACAATGTCCAGCTCACAGCAATAGATGTACAATGTCCAGGCCCACAAATAGATGTAACATGTCTAGCTTACAGAAATAAATTAAACATGTCCAGATCACAGAAATAAATGTAACATGTCCAGCTCACAGAAATAGATGTACAATGTCCAGCTCACAGAAATAGATGTAACATGTCCAGCTCACAGAAATAGATGTACAATGTCAAGCCCCACAAATAGATGTAACATGTCCAGCCCCACAAATAGATGTAACATGTCCAGCTCACAGAAATAGATGTAACATGTCCAGCCCCACAAATAGATGTAACATGTCCAGCTTACAGAAATAGATGTAACATGTCCAGCCCCACAAATAGATGTAACATGTCCAGCCCACAGAAATAGATGTGTCATGTCCAGCTCACAGAAATAGATGTAACATGTCCGGCTCACAGAAATAGATGTAACATGTCCAGGACACACAAATACATGTAACATGTCCAGCACACAAATATAGATGTAACATGTCCAGCTCACACAAATAGATGTAACATGTCCGGCTCACACAAATAGATGTAACATGTCCAGCCCACACAAATAGATGTTACATGTCCAGCCCCACAAATAGATGTAACATGTCCAGCTCACACAAATAGATGGAACATGTCCAGCCCCACAAATAAAGATGTAACATGTCCAGCCCCACAAATAGATGTAACATGTCCAGCTCACACAAAGTAGATGTAACATGTCCAGCCCGAACAAATAGATATAACCTGTCCAGCCCCACTCAATAGACATAAGATTCCAACCCCACAAAGATAGATGTAACATGTCCAGCCGTCACAAAAAGATGAAACATATCCGGCGAACACAAATAGATGAAACATTTCCAGCTCACATGAATAGATGTAAAATGTTCAGCCGTCACAAATAGTTGTAACCTGTCCAGCCCCACACAATAGACGTAATATTCAAACCCCACAAAGATAGATGTAACATGTCCAGCCCCACATAAGTAAATGTAACATGTCCAGCCAGAACAAATAGATATAACCTGTCCAGCCCCACACAATAGACGTAAGATTCCAACCCCACAAATATAGATGCAACATGTCCAGCCCCAGAAATAGATGTAACATGTCCAGTCCCAAAAATAGATGTAACATGTCCAGCCCCACAAATAGATGTTACATGTCCAGTCCAACAAATAGATGTAACATGTCCAGTCTCACAAATAGAGGCAACATGTCCAGTCCCACAAATAGATGTAACATGTCCAGTCCCACACAAATAGATGTAACATGTCCAGTCCAACAAATAGATGTAACATGTCCAGCCCACACAAATAGATGTAACATGTCCAGCCCACACAAATAGATGTAACATGTCCAGCCCACACAAATAGATGTTACATGTCCAGCCCCACAAATAGATGTAACATGTCCAGCTCACACAAATAGATGGAACATGTCCAGCCCCACAAATAAAGATGTAACATGTCCAGCCCGACAAATAGATGTAACATGTCCAGCTCACAGAAATAGATGTAACATGTCCATCTCACAGAAATAGATGTACAACGTCCAGGCCCACAAATAGATGTAACATGTCCAGCTTACAGAAATAGATGAAACAAGTCCAGATCACAGAAATAGATGTAACATGTCCAGCTCACAGAAATAGATGTACAATGTCCAGCTCACAGAAATAGATGTAACATGTCCAGCTCACAGAAATAGATGAACAATGTCAAGCCCCACAAATAGATGTAACATGTCCAGCCCCACAAATAGATGTAACATGTCCAGCTCACAGAAATAGATGTAACATGTCCAGCCCCACAAATAGATGTAACATGTCCAGCTTACAGAAATAGATGTAACATGTCCAGCCCCACAAATAGATGTAACATGTCCAGCCCACAGAAATAGATGTGTCATGTCCAGCTCACAGAAATAGATGTAACATGTCCGGCTCACAGAAATAGATGTAACATGTCCAAGACACACAAATACATGTAACATGTCCAGCTCACAGAAATAGATGTAACATGTCCAGCTCACAGAAATAGATGTACAATGTCCAGCCCACACAAATAGATGTAACACGTCCAGCCGTGACAAATAGATGTAACATGTCCACCCGTCACAAATAGATGTAACATGTCCAGCCCGAACAAATAGATATAACCTGTCCAGCCCCACTCAATAGACATAAGATTCCAACCCCACAGATAGATGTAACATGTCCAGCCGTCACAAAAAGATGAAACATATCAAGCGAACACAAATAGATGAAACATTTCCAGCTCACATGAATAGATGTAAAATGTTCAGCCGTCACAAAAAGTTGTAACCTGTCCAGCCCCACTCAATAGACATAAGATTCCAACCCCACAAAGATAGATGTAACATGTCCAGCCCACACAAATAGATGAAACATTTCCAGCCCACGTGAATAGATGTAACATGTCCACCCGTCATAACTAGTTGTAACCTGTCCAGCCCCACACAATAGACGTAATATTCAAACCCAACAAAGATAGATGTAACATGTCCAGCCCACAAAAATAGATGTAAACATGTCCAGCCCCACATAAGTAAATGTAACATGTCCAGCCTGAACAAATAGATATAACCTGTCCAGCCCCACACAAAAGACGTAATATTCAAACCCCACAAAGATAGATGTAACATGTCCAGCCCACAAAAATAGATGTAAACATGTCCAGCCCCACATAAGTAAATGTAACATGTCCAGCCTGAACAAATAGATGTAACATGTCCAGCCCACAAAAATAGATGTAAACATGTCCAGCCCCACATAAGTAAATGTAACATGTCCAGCCTGAACAAATAGATATAACCTGTCCAGCCCCACACAAAAGACGTAATATTCAAACCCCACAAAGATAGATGTAACATGTCCAGCCCACAAAAATAGATGTAAACATGTCCAGCCCCACATAAGTGAATGTAACATGTCCAGCCTGAACAAATAGATATAACCTGTCCAGCCCCTCATAAAGATAGATGTAACATGTCCAGCCGTCACAAATAAATGAAACATGTCCAGCCCGAACAAATAGTTATAACCTGTTCAGCCCCACACAATAGACATAAAACTTCAACATAATTAAGATAGATGTAACATGTCCAGCCGTCACAAATAGATGAAACATGTCCAGCCTACACAAATAGATGAAACATGTCCAGCCCACACAAATAGATGAATTGGTCCAGCCCACACAAATAGATATAACATTTCCAGCCCACATGAACAGATATAACCTGTCAAGACCCACACAATAGACGTAAGATTCCAACCCCACAAAGATAGATGTTACATGTCCAGCCCCACAAATAGATGTAACATGTTAAGCCCCACATAAGTAAATGGAACATATCCAGCCCGAACAAATAGATATACCCTGTCCAGCCCCACACAAAAGACATAAGATTCCAACCCCACAAAGATAGATGTAACATGTCCAGCCCACAAAAATAGATGTAACATGTCCAGCCCCACATAAGTAAATGTAACATTTCTAGCCAAAAGGAATAGGCGTAAGATTCGGGCCCACAAAAATAAATGTTACATGTCCAGCCCACAAAAAGAGATGTAACATGTCCAGGCCCAGGGAAATAGATGCTACACGTCCAGTTTACACAAATAGATGTAAAATGTACAGCCCCACAAAGATAGATGTAACATGTCTAGCTCGAACAAATAGATATAACCTGTCCAGCCCCACACAATAGACGTAAGATTCCAACCCCACAAAGATAGATGTTACATGTCCAGCCCCACAAATAGATGTAACATGTTCAGCCCCACATAAGTAAATGTAACATATCCAGCCGTCACAAATAGATATACCCTGTCCAGCCCCACACAAAAGACGTAAGATTCCCACCCCACAAAGATAGGTGTAACATGTCCAGCCCACAAAAATAGATGTAACATGTCCAGCCACACATAAGTAAATGTAACATTTCTAGCCAAAAGGAATAAGCGTAAGATTGGGGCCCACAAAAATAAATGTTACATGTCCAGCCCACAAAAAGAGATGTAACATGTCCAGGCCCAGGGAAATAGATGCTACACGTCCAGTTTACACAAATAGATGTAAAATGTACAGCCCCACAAAGATAGATGTAACATATCTAGCTCGAACAAATAGATATAACCTGTCCAGCCCCACACAACAGACATAAGATTCCAACCCCACAAAGATAGATGTAACATGTCCAGCCGTCACAAATAGATGTAACATGTCCAGCCCGAACAAATAGTTATAACCTGTCCAGCCCCACACAATAGACATAAGATTTCAACCTCATACAGATAGATGTAACATGTCCAGCCTACACAAATAGATGAAACATGTTTAGCCCACACAAATAGATGAATTGGTCCAGCCCACACAAATAGATATAACATATCCAGCCCACATGAACAGATGTAACACGTCCAGCCGTCACAAATAGATGTAACATGTCCACCCGTCACAAATAGATGTAACATGTCCAGCCCCAAATTTGTAAATGTAACATGTCCAGCCTGAACAAATAGATATAACCTGTCCAGCCCCACACAACAGACATAAGATTTCAACCTCATTAAGATAGATGTAACATGTCCAGCCGTCACAAATAGAGGTAACATGTCCAGCCCCACACAATAGACATAAGATTTCAACCTCATTAAGATAGATGTAACATGTCCAGCCGTCACAAATAGATGAAACATGTCCAGCCTACACAAATAGATGAAACATGTCCAGCCCACACAAATAGATGAATTGGTCCAGTCCACACAAATAGATATAACATTTCCAGCCCACATGAATAGATATAACCTGTCAAGACCCACACAATAGACGTAAGATTCCAACCCCACAAAGACAGATGTTACATGTCCAGCCCACAAAGTAGATGTAACATGTCCAGCCCGAACAAATAGAAATAACCTGTCCAGCCCCAGTCAATAGACATAAGATTCCAACCCCACAGATAGATGTAACATGTCCAGCCGTCACAAAAAGATGAAACATATCAAGCGAACACAAATAGATGAAACATTTCCAGCTCACATGAATAGATGTAAAATGTTCAGCCGTCACAAATAGTTGTAACCTGTCCAGCCCCACTCAATAGACATAAGATTCCAACCCCACAAAGATAGATGTAACATGTCCAGCCCACACAAATAGATGAAACATTTCCAGCCCACGTGAATAGATGTAACATGTCCACCCGTCACAACTAGTTGTAACCTGTCCAGCCCCACACAATAGACGAAATATTCAAACCCCACAAAGATAGATGTAACATGTCCAGCCCACAAAAATAGATGTAAACATGTCCAGCCCCACATAAGTAAATGTAACATGTCCAGCCTGAACAAATAGATATAACCTGTCCAGCCCCACACAAAAGACGTAATTTTCAAACCCCACAAAGATAGATGTAACATGTCCAGCCCACAAAAATAGATGTAAACATGTCCAGCCCCACATAAGTAAATGTAACATGTCCAGCCTGAACAAATAGATGTAACATGTCCAGCCCACAAAAATAGATGTAAACATGTCCAGCCCCACATAAGTAAATGTAACATGTCCAGCCTGAACAAATAGATATAACCTGTCCAGCCCCTCATAAAGATAGATGTAACATGTCCAGCCGTCACAAATAAATGAAACATGTCCAGCCCGAACAAATAGTTATAACCTGTTCAGCCCCACACAATAGACATAAAACTTCAACATAATTAAGATAGATGTAACATGTCCAGCCGTCACAAATAGATGTAACATGTCCAGCCCCACACAATAGACATAAAACTTCAACATAATTAAGATAGATGTAACATGTCCAGCCGTCACAAATAGTTGTAACCTGTCCAGCCTACACAAATAGATGAAACATGTCCAGCCCACACAAATAGATGAATTGGTCCAGCCCACACAAATAGATATAACATTTCCAGCCCACATGAACAGATATAACCTGTCAAGACCCACACAATAGACGTAAGATTCCAACCCCACAAAGATAGATGTTACATGTCCAGCCCCACAAATAGATGTAACATGTTAAGCCCCACATAAGTAAATGGAACATATCCAGCCCGAACAAATAGATATACCCTGTCCAGCCCCACACAAAAGACATAAGATTCCAACCCCACAAAGATAGATGTAACATGTCCAGCCCACAAAAATAGATGTAACATGTCCAGCCCCACATAAGTAAATGTAACATTTCTAGCCAAAAGGAATAGGCGTAAGATTCGGGCCCACAAAAATAAATGTTACATGTCCAGCCCACAAAAAGAGATGTAACATGTCCAGGCCCAGGGAAATAGATGCTACACGTCCAGTTTACACAAATAGATGTAAAATGTACAGCCCCACAAAGATAGATGTAACATGTCTAGCTCGAACAAATAGATATAACCTGTCCAGCCCCACACAATAGACGTAAGATTCCAACCCCACAAAGATAGATGTTACATGTCCAGCCCCACAAATAGATGTAACATGTTCAGCCCCACAAAAGTAAATGTAACATATCCAGCCCGAACAAATAGATATACCCTGTCCAGCCCCACACAAAAGACGTAAGATTCCCACCCCACAAAGATAGGTGTAACATGTCCAGCCCACAAAAATAGATGTAACATGTCCAGCCACACATAAGTAAATGTAACATTTCTAGCCAAAAGGAATAAGCGTAAGATTGGGGCCCACAAAAATAAATGTTACATGTCCAGCCCACAAAAAGAGATGTAACATGTCCAGGCCCAGGGAAATAGATGCTACACGTCCAGTTTACACAAATAGATGTAAAATGTACAGCCCCACAAAGATAGATGTAACATGTCTAGCTCGAACAAATAGATATAACCTGTCCAGCCCCACACAATAGACGTAAGATTCCAACCCCACAAAGATAGATGTTACATGTCCAGCCCCACAAATAGATGTAACATGTTCAGCCCCACATAAGTAAATGTAACATATCCAGCCCGAACAAATAGATATACCCTGTCCAGCCCCACACAAAAGACGTAAGATTCCCACCCCACAAAGATAGGTGTAACATGTCCAGCCCACAAAAATAGATGTAACATGTCCAGCCACACATAAGTAAATGTAACATTTCTAGCCAAAAGGAATAAGCGTAAGATTGGGGCCCACAAAAATAAATGTTACATGTCCAGCCCACAAAAAGAGATGTAACATGTCCAGGCCCAGGGAAATAGATGCTACACGTCCAGTTTACACAAATAGATGTAAAATGTACAGCCCCACAAAGATAGATGTAACATATCTAGCTCGAACAAATAGATATAACCTGTCCAGCCCCACACAACAGACATAAGATTCCAACCCCACAAAGATAGATGTAACATGTCCAGCCGTCACAAATAGATGTAACATGTCCAGCCCGAACAAATAGTTATAACCTGTCCAGCCCCACACAATAGACATAAGATTTCAACCTCATACAGATAGATGTAACATGTCCAGCCTACACAAATAGATGAAACATGTTTAGCCCACACAAATAGATGAATTGGTCCAGCCCACACAAATAGATATAACATATCCAGCCCACATGAACAGATGTAACACGTCCAGCCGTCACAAATAGATGTAACATGTCCACCCGTCACAAATAGATGTAACATGTCCAGCCCCAAATTTGTAAATGTAACATGTCCAGCCCGAACAAATAGATATAACCTGTCCAGCCCCACACAACAGACATAAGATTTCAACCCCACAAAGATAGATGTAACATGTCCAGCCGTCACAAATAGATGTAACATGTCCAGCCCCACACAATAGACATAAGATTTCAACCTCATTAAGATAGATGTAACATGTCCAGCCGTCACAAATAGATGAAACATGTCCAGCCTACACAAATAGATGAAACATGTCCAGCCCACACAAATAGATGAATTGGTCCAGTCCACACAAATAGATATAACATTTCCAGCCCACATGAATAGATATAACCTGTCAAGACCCACACAATAGACGTAAGATTCCAACCCCACAAAGATAGATGTTACATGTCCAGTCCACAAAGTAGATGTAACATGTCCAGCCCGAACAAATAGAAATAACCTGTCCAGCCCCACTCAATAGACATAAGATTCCAACCCCACAAAGATAGATGTAACACGTCCAGCCTTCACAAATAGATGTAACATGTCCAGCCGTCACAAATAGATGAAACATGTCCAGCCCACACAAATAGATGAAACATTTCCAGCTCACATGAATAGATGTAAAATGTTCATCCGTCACAAATAGTTGTAACCTGTCCAGCCCCACACAATAGACGTAAGATTTCAACCCCACAAAGATAGATGTAACATGTCCAGCCCACAAAAATAGATGTAACATGTCCAGCCCCACATAAGTAAATGTAACATGTCCAGCCTGAACAAATAGATATAACCTGTCCAGCCCCACACAATAGACGTAAGATTCCAACCCCACAAAGATAGATGTAACATGTCCAGCCCACAAAGTAGATGTAACATGTCCAGCCCACAAAAATAGATGTAACATGTCCAGCCCACAAAGTAGATGTAACATGTCCAGCCCCACAAATATAGATGTAACATGTCCAGCCCCACAAATATAGATGTAACATAGCAAGGCGCACAAAAATAGATGTAACATGTCCAGTCCCACAAATATAGATGTAACATGTCCAGCCCACAAAAATAGATGTAACATGTCCAGCCGACAAAAATAGACATAACATGTCCAGCCCCTCATAAGTAAATGTAACATGTCCAGCCCACATGAATAGATATAACCTGTCCAGACCCATACAATAGACGTAAGATTCCAACCCCACAAAGATAGATGTAATATCTCCAGCCCACAAAAAAAGATGTAACATGTTCAGCCCATAAAAATAGATGTAACATGTCCAGCCCACAAATATAGATGTAACATGTCAAGGCGCACAAAAATAGATGTAACATGTCCAGTCCCACAAATATAGATGTAACATGTCCAGCCCACAAAAATAGATGTAACATGTTCAGCCGACAAAAATAGACATAACATGTCCAGCCCCTCATAAGTAAATGTAACATGTCCAGCCCACATGAATAGATATAACCTGTCCAGACCCATACAATAGACGTAAGATTCCAACCCCACAAAGATAGATGTAACATCTCCAGCCCACAAAAAAAGATGTAACATGTTCAGCCCCACATCCACATAAGTAAATGTAACATGTCCAGCCCGAACAAATAGATATACCCTGTCCAGCCCCACACAAAAGACATAAGTTTCCA
The DNA here is from genome assembly GCA_007844125.1 of Sinonovacula constricta. Lineage (NCBI taxonomy): Eukaryota > Metazoa > Mollusca > Bivalvia > Cardiida > Solecurtidae > Sinonovacula > Sinonovacula constricta. The sequence goes on from CM017563.1 coordinate 27,137,351, forward strand.
AACCCACAAAGAGAGATGTAACATGTCTAGCCCCCCAAAATAGATGTAACATGTCCAGCCCCACATAAGTAAATGTAACATTTCTAGCCAAAAGGAATAGGCGTAAGATTCGGGTCCACAAAAATAAATGTTACATGTCCAGCCAACAAAAAGAGATGTAACATGTCCCGGCACAGGAAAATAGATGCTTCACGTCCAGTTTACACAAATAGATGTAAAATGTCCAGCCCCACAAAGATAGATGTAACATGTCTAGCCCCACGAAAATAGATGTAACATGTCCAGCAACACGAAAGAAGATTTAGCAGGGTCAACATCACAATAATAGATGTAACATTTTCAGCCCCCAAAGTAGATGTAACATGTACATCCCACACAAATAGATGAAACATGTCCAGTCCCACAAAAAGATGTAACATGTCCAGCACCACAAATAGATGTAACATGTCTAGCCCACAGAAATAGATGTAACATGTCCAGCCCCACAAATAGATGTAACATGTCCAACCCCACAAATAGATGTAACACGTTCAGTCCCACACAAATAGATGTAACATGTCCAGTCCCACACAAATAGATGTTACATGTCCAGTCCCACACAAATAGATGTAACATGTCCAACCCCACAAATAGATGTAACACGTTCAGTCCCACATAAATAGATGTAACATGTCCAGTCCCACACAAATAGATGTTACATGTCCAGTCCCACACAAATAGATGTTACATGTCCAGTCCCACAGAAATAGATGTAACATGTCTAGCCCCACAAGTAGATGTAACATGTCCAGTCCCACAAATAGTTGTAACATGTCCAGTCCCACACAAATAGATGTTACATGTCCAGTCCCACAGAAATAGATGTAACATGTCTAGCCCCACGAAAAAAGATGTAACATGTCCAGTCCCACAGAAATAGATGTAACATGTCCAGGTCACAGAAATAGATGTAACATGTCTAGCCCACAGAAATAGATGTAACATGTCCAGCCCCACAAATAGATGTAACATGTCCAACCCCACAAATAGATGTAACACGTTCAGTCCCACACAAATAGATGTAACATGTCCAGTCCCAAACAAATAGATGTTACATGTCCAGTCCCACACAAATAGATGTAACATGTCCAAGCCCACAAATAGATGTAACACGTTCAGTCCCACACAAATAGATGTAACATGTCCAGTCCCACACAAATAGATGTTACATGTCCAGTCCCACACAAATAGATGTTACATGTCCAGTCCCACAGAAATAGATGTAACATGTCTAGCCCCACAAATAGATGTAACATGTCCAGTCCCACAAATAGTTGTAACATGTCCAGTCCCACACAAATAGATGTTACATGTCCAGTCCCACAGAAATAGATGTAACATGTCTAGCCCCACAAATAGATGTAACATGTCCAGCCCACACAAATAGATGTAACATGTCCAGTCCCACACAAATAGATGTAACATGTCCAGTCCCACACAAATAGATGTAACATGTCCAGGTCACAGAAATAGATGTAACATGTCCAGCCCACACAAATAGATGTTACATGTCCAGTCCCACACAAATAGATGTAACATGTCCAGTCCCACACAAATAGATGTTACATGTCCAGTCCCACACAAATAGATGTAACATGTCCAACCCCACAAATAGATGTAACACGTTCAGTCCCACACAAATAGATGTAACATGTCCAGTCCCACACAAATAGATGTTACATATCCAGTCCCACACAAATAGATGTTACATGTCCAGTCCCACAGAAATAGATGTAACATGTCTAGCCCCACAAATAGATGTAACATGTCCAGTCCATCAAATAGTTGTAACATGTCCAGTCCCACACAAATAGATGTTACATGTCCAGACCCACAGAAATAGATGTAACATGTCTAGCCCCACAAATAGATGTAACATGTCCAGCCCACACAAATAGATGTAACATGTCCAGTCCCACACAAATAGATGTAACATGTCCAGTCCCACACAAATAGATGTAACATGTCCAGGTCACAGAAATAGATGTAACATGTCCAGCCCACACAAATAGATGTAACATGTCCAGTCCCACACAAATAGATGTAACATGTCCAGTCCCACACAAATAGATGTAACATGTCCAGGTCACACAAATAGATGTAACATGTCCAGCCCCACAAATAGATGTAACATGTCCAGCCCACAAAAATAGAAGTAACATGTCCAGGTCACAGAAATAGATGTAACATGTCCAGCCCCACAAATAGATGTAACATGTCCAGCCCACACAAATAGATGTAACATGTCCAGTCCCACACAAATAGATGTAACATGTCCAGCCCACAAAAATAGAAGTAACATGTCCAGGTCACAGAAATAGATGTAACATGTCCAGCCCACACAAATAGATGTAACATGTCCAGTCCCACAAAAATAGAAGTAACATGTCCAGGTCACAGAAATAGATGTAACATGTCCAGCCCCACAAATAGATGTAACATGTCCAGTCCCACACAAATAGATGTAACATGTCCAGCCCACACAAATAGATGTAACATGTCCAGCCCACAAAAATAGAAGTAACATGTCCAGGTCACAGAAATAGATGTAACATGTCCAGCCCCACAAATAGATGTAACATGTCCAGCCCACACAAATAGATGTAACATGTCCAGTCCCACACAAATAGATGTAACATGTCCAGGTCACAGAAATAGATGTAACATGTCCAGCCCACACAAATAGATGTAACATGTCCAGCCCACACAAATAGATGTAACATGTCCAGTCCCACACAAATAGATGTAACATGTCCAGTCCCACAAAGATAGATGTAACACGTCCAGCCTTCACAAATAGATGTAACATGTCCAGCCGTCACAAATAGATGAAACATGTCCAGCCCACACAAATAGATGAAACATTTCCAGCTCACATGAATAGATGTAAAATGTTCATCCGTCACAAATAGTTGTAACCTGTCCAGCCCCACACAATAGACGTAAGATTTCAACCCCACAAAGATAGATGTAACATGTCCAGCCCACAAAAATAGATGTAACATGTCCAGCCCCACATAAGTAAATGTAACATGTCCAGCCTGAACAAATAGATATAACCTGTCCAGCCCCACACAATAGACGTAAGATTCCAACCCCACAAAGATAGATGTAACATGTCCAGCCCACAAAGTAGATGTAACATGTCCAGCCCACAAAAATAGATGTAACATGTCCAGCCCACAAAGTAGATGTAACATGTCCAGCCCCACAAATATAGATGTAACATGTCCAGCCCCACAAATATAGATGTAACATAGCAAGGCGCACAAAAATAGATGTAACATGTCCAGTCCCACAAATATAGATGTAACATGTCCAGCCCACAAAAATAGATGTAACATGTCCAGCCGACAAAAATAGACATAACATGTCCAGCCCCTCATAAGTAAATGTAACATGTCCAGCCCACATGAATAGATATAACCTGTCCAGACCCATACAATAGACGTAAGATTCCAACCCCACAAAGATAGATGTAATATCTCCAGCCCACAAAAAAAGATGTAACATGTTCAGCCCATAAAAATAGATGTAACATGTCCAGCCCACAAATATAGATGTAACATGTCAAGGCGCACAAAAATAGATGTAACATGTCCAGTCCCACAAATATAGATGTAACATGTCCAGCCCACAAAAATAGATGTAACATGTTCAGCCGACAAAAATAGACATAACATGTCCAGCCCCTCATAAGTAAATGTAACATGTCCAGCCCACATGAATAGATATAACCTGTCCAGACCCATACAATAGACGTAAGATTCCAACCCCACAAAGATAGATGTAACATCTCCAGCCCACAAAAAAAGATGTAACATGTTCAGCCCCACATCCACATAAGTAAATGTAACATGTCCAGCCCGAACAAATAGATATACCCTGTCCAGCCCCACACAAAAGACATAAGTTTCCAAACCCACAAAGAGAGATGTAACATGTCTAGCCCCCCAAAATAGATGTAACATGTCCAGCCCCACATAAGTAAATGTAACATTTCTAGCCAAAAGGAATAGGCGTAAGATTCGGGTCCACAAAAATAAATGTTACATGTCCAGCCAACAAAAAGAGATGTAACATGTCCCGGCACAGGAAAATAGATGCTTCACGTCCAGTTTACACAAATAGATGTAAAATGTCCAGCCCCACAAAGATAGATGTAACATGTCTAGCCCCACGAAAATAGATGTAACATGTCCAGCAACACGAAAGAAGATTTAGCAGGGTCAACATCACAATAATAGATGTAACATTTTCAGCCCCCAAAGTAGATGTAACATGTACATCCCACACAAATAGATGAAACATGTCCAGTCCCACAAAAAGATGTAACATGTCCAGCACCACAAATAGATGTAACATGTCTAGCCCACAGAAATAGATGTAACATGTCCAGCCCCACAAATAGATGTAACATGTCCAACCCCACAAATAGATGTAACACGTTCAGTCCCACACAAATAGATGTAACATGTCCAGTCCCACACAAATAGATGTTACATGTCCAGTCCCACACAAATAGATGTAACATGTCCAACCCCACAAATAGATGTAACACGTTCAGTCCCACATAAATAGATGTAACATGTCCAGTCCCACACAAATAGATGTTACATGTCCAGTCCCACACAAATAGATGTTACATGTCCAGTCCCACAGAAATAGATGTAACATGTCTAGCCCCACAAATAGATGTAACATGTCCAGTCCCACAAATAGTTGTAACATGTCCAGTCCCACACAAATAGATGTTACATGTCCAGTCCCACAGAAATAGATGTAACATGTCTAGCCCCACGAAAAAAGATGTAACATGTCCAGTCCCACAGAAATAGATGTAACATGTCCAGGTCACAGAAATAGATGTAACATGTCTAGCCCACAGAAATAGATGTAACATGTCCAGCCCCACAAATAGATGTAACATGTCCAACCCCACAAATAGATGTAACACGTTCAGTCCCACACAAATAGATGTAACATGTCCAGTCCCAAACAAATAGATGTTACATGTCCAGTCCCACACAAATAGATGTAACATGTCCAAGCCCACAAATAGATGTAACACGTTCAGTCCCACACAAATAGATGTAACATGTCCAGTCCCACACAAATAGATGTTACATGTCCAGTCCCACACAAATAGATGTTACATGTCCAGTCCCACAGAAATAGATGTAACATGTCTAGCCCCACAAATAGATGTAACATGTCCAGTCCCACAAATAGTTGTAACATGTCCAGTCCCACACAAATAGATGTTACATGTCCAGTCCCACAGAAATAGATGTAACATGTCTAGCCCCACAAATAGATGTAACATGTCCAGCCCACACAAATAGATGTAACATGTCCAGTCCCACACAAATAGATGTAACATGTCCAGTCCCACACAAATAGATGTAACATGTCCAGGTCACAGAAATAGATGTAACATGTCCAGCCCACACAAATAGATGTTACATGTCCAGTCCCACACAAATAGATGTAACATGTCCAGTCCCACACAAATAGATGTTACATGTCCAGTCCCACACAAATAGATGTAACATGTCCAACCCCACAAATAGATGTAACACGTTCAGTCCCACACAAATAGATGTAACATGTCCAGTCCCACACAAATAGATGTTACATATCCAGTCCCACACAAATAGATGTTACATGTCCAGTCCCACAGAAATAGATGTAACATGTCTAGCCCCACAAATAGATGTAACATGTCCAGTCCATCAAATAGTTGTAACATGTCCAGTCCCACACAAATAGATGTTACATGTCCAGACCCACAGAAATAGATGTAACATGTCTAGCCCCACAAATAGATGTAACATGTCCAGCCCACACAAATAGATGTAACATGTCCAGTCCCACACAAATAGATGTAACATGTCCAGTCCCACACAAATAGATGTAACATGTCCAGGTCACAGAAATAGATGTAACATGTCCAGCCCACACAAATAGATGTAACATGTCCAGTCCCACACAAATAGATGTAACATGTCCAGTCCCACACAAATAGATGTAACATGTCCAGGTCACACAAATAGATGTAACATGTCCAGCCCCACAAATAGATGTAACATGTCCAGCCCACAAAAATAGAAGTAACATGTCCAGGTCACAGAAATAGATGTAACATGTCCAGCCCCACAAATAGATGTAACATGTCCAGCCCACACAAATAGATGTAACATGTCCAGTCCCACACAAATAGATGTAACATGTCCAGCCCACAAAAATAGAAGTAACATGTCCAGGTCACAGAAATAGATGTAACATGTCCAGCCCACACAAATAGATGTAACATGTCCAGTCCCACAAAAATAGAAGTAACATGTCCAGGTCACAGAAATAGATGTAACATGTCCAGCCCCACAAATAGATGTAACATGTCCAGTCCCACACAAATAGATGTAACATGTCCAGCCCACACAAATAGATGTAACATGTCCAGCCCACAAAAATAGAAGTAACATGTCCAGGTCACAGAAATAGATGTAACATGTCCAGCCCCACAAATAGATGTAACATGTCCAGCCCACACAAATAGATGTAACATGTCCAGTCCCACACAAATAGATGTAACATGTCCAGGTCACAGAAATAGATGTAACATGTCCAGCCCACACAAATAGATGTAACATGTCCAGCCCACACAAATAGATGTAACATGTCCAGTCCCACACAAATAGATGTAACATGTCCAGTCCCACAGAAATAGATGTAACATGTCCAGCCCACACAAATAGATGTAACATGTCCAGTCCCACAGAAATAGATGTAACATGTCCAGTCCCACAGAAATAGATGTAACATGTCCAGTCCCACACAAATAGATGTAACATGTCCAGTCCCACAGAAATAGATGTAACATGTCCAGTCCCACAGAAATAGAGGCAACATGTCCAGTCCCACAAAAATAGATGTAACATGTCCAGGTCACAGAAATAGATGTAACATGTCCAGGTCACACAAATAGATGTAACATGTCCAGTCCCACACAAATAGATGTAACATGTCCAGCCCCACAAATAGATGTAACATGTCCAGCCTGAACAAATAGATGTAACATGTCCAGCCTGAACAAATAGATGTAACATGTCCAGGTCACAGAAATAGATGTAACATGTCCAGCCTGAACAAATAGATGTAACATGTCCAGCCCACAGAAATAGATGTAACATGTCCAGGTCATACAAATAGATGTAACATGTCCAGTCCGACAAATAGATGTAACATGTCCAGCCCACAGAAATAGATGTAACATGTCCAGCTCACAAATAGATGTAACATGTCCAGGTCACAGAAATAGATGTAACATGTCCAGTCCCACACAAATAGATGTAACATGTCCAGCCCCACACAAATAGATGTAACATGTCCAGCCCCACAAATAGATGTAACATGTCCAGCCTGAACAAATAGATGTAACATGTCCAGCCTGAACAAATAGATGTAACATGTCCAGCCTGAACAAATAGATGTAACATGTCCAGCCTGAACAAATAGATGTAACATGTCCAGGTCACAGAAATAGATGTAACATGTCCAGCCTGAACAAATAGATGTAACATGTCCAGCCCACAGAAATAGATGTAACATGTCCAGGTCACACAAATAGATGTAACATGTCCAGTCCGACAAATAGATGTAACATGTCCAGCCCACAGAAATAGATGTAACATGTCCAGCTCACAAATAGATGTAACATGTCCAGGTCACAGAAATAGATGTAACATGTCCAGCCCACAGAAATAGATGTAACATGTCCAGCCAACAAATAGATGTAACATGTCCAGGTCACAGAAATAGATGTAACATGTCCAGGTCACAGAAATAGATGTAACATGTCCAGTCCCACACAAATAGATGAAACATGTCCAGTCCCACACAAATAGATGTAACATGTCCAGCCCACACAAATAGATGTAACATGTCCAGCCCACACAAATAGATGTAACATGTCCAGCCCCACAAATAGATGTAACATGTCCAGCCCACAGAAATAGATGTAACATGTCCAGCCTGAACAAATAGATGTAACATGTCCAGGTCACAGAAATAGATGTAACATGTCCAGCGCCACAAATAGATGTAACATGTCCAGCCCACAGAAATAGATGTAACATGTCCAGTCCCACAAATAGATGTAACACGTTCAGTCCCACACAAATAGATGTAACATGTCCAGTCCCACACAAATAGATGTTACATGTCCAGTCCCACACAAATAGATGTAACATGTCCAGCCCCACACAAACAGATGTAACATGTCCAGCCCACAAATAGATGTAACATGTCCAGCCCACAGAAATAGATGTAACATGTCCAGCCTGAACAAATAGATGTAACATGTCCAGCCCACAGAAATAGATGTAACATGTCCAGCCTGAACAAATAGATGTAACATGTCCAGCCCACAGAAATAGATGTAACATGTCCAGCCCACAGAAATAGATGTAACATGTCCAGTCCCACAAATAGATGTAACATGTCCAGCCCCACAAATAGATGTAACACGTTCAGTCCCACACAAATAGATGTAACATGTCCAGTCCCACACAAATAGATGTTACATGTCCAGTCCCACAAAAATAGATGTAACATGTCCAGGTCACAGAAATAGATGTAACATGTCCAGGTCACACAAATAGATGTAACATGTCCAGGTCACACAAATAGATGTAACATGTCCAGCCCCACAAATAGATGTAACATGTCCAGGTCACACAAATAGATGTAACATGTCCAGTCCCACACAAATAGATGTAACATGTCCAGCCCCACAAATAGATGTAACATGTCCAGCCTGAACAAATAGATGTAACATGTCCAGCCTGAACAAATAGATGTAACATGTCCAGGTCACAGAAATAGATGTAACATGTCCAGCCTGAACAAATAGATGTAACATGTCCAGCCCACAGAAATAGATGTAACATGTCCAGCCTGAACAAATAGATGTAACATGTCCAGGTCACAGAAATAGATGTAACATGTCCAGCCCCACAAATAGATGTAACACGTTCAGTCCCACACAAATAGATGTAACATGTCCAGTCCCACACAAATAGATGTTACATGTCCAGTCCCACACAAATAGATGTAACATGTCCAGCCCCACACAAACAGATGTAACATGTCCAGCCCACAAATAGATGTAACATGTCCAGCCCACAGAAATAGATGTAACATGTCCAGCCTGAACAAATAGATGTAACATGTCCAGCCCACAGAAATAGATGTAACATGTCCAGCCCACAGAAATAGATGTAACATGTCCAGTCCCACAAATAGATGTAACATGTCCAGCCCCACAAATAGATGTAACACGTTCAGTCCCACACAAATAGATGTAACATGTCCAGTCCCACACAAATAGATGTTACATGTCCAGTCCCACACAAATAGATGTAACATGTCCAGCCCCACACAAACAGATGTAACATGTCCAGCCCACAAATAGATGTAACATGTCCAGCCCCACAAATAGACGTAGCATGTCCAGCACACACAAATAGATGTTACATGTCCAGTCCCACACAAATAGATGTAACATGTCCAGCCCCACACAAACAGATGTAACATTTCCAGCCCACAAATAGATGTAACATGTCCAGTCCTAACAAATAGATGTAACATGTCCAGCCCCACAAATAGATGTAACATGTCCAGCCCACAAATAGATGTAACATGTCCAGCCAAACAAATAGATGTAACATGTCCAGCCAAACAAATAGATGTAACATGTCCAGCCCCACAAATAGATGCAACATGTCCAGCCAAACAAATAGATGTAACATGTCCAGCCCCACAAATAGATGCAACATGTCCAGCCCACACAAATAGATGTTACATGTCCAACCCCACAAATAGATGTAACATGTCCAGCCAAACAAATAGATGTAACATGTCCAGCCCCACAAATAGATGTAACATGTCCAGCCCACACAAATAGATGTAACATGTCCAGCCCCACAAACAGATGTAATATGTCCAGCCCCACAAATAGATGTAACATGTCCAGTCCTAACAAATAGATGTTATATGTCCAGCCCCACAAATAGATGTAACCTGTCCAGCCCCAACACAATAGACGTAATATTCCAACCCCACAAAGATAGATGTAACATGTCCAGCCCACAAAGTAGATGTAACATGTCCAGCCCACAAAATAGATGTAACATGTCCAGCCCCACAAATATAGATGTAACATGTCCAGCCCCACAAATATAGATGTAACATGTCCAGCCCACAAAAATAGATGTAACATGTCCAGCCCACAAATATAGATGTAACATGTCAAGGCGCACAAAAATAGATGTAACATGTCCAGTCCCACAAATATAGATGTAACATGCCCAGCCCACAAATATAGATGTAACATGTCCAGCCGACAAAAATAGACATAACATGTCCAGCCCCACATAAGTAAATGTAACATGTCAAGCCCACATGAATAGATATAACCTGTCCAGACCTATACAATAGACGTAAGATTCCAACCCCACAAAGATAGATGTAACATCTCCAGCCCACAAAAAAAAGATGTAACATGTTCAGCCCCACATAAGTAAATGTAACATGTCCAGCCCGAACAAATAGATATACCCTGTCCAGCCCCACACAAAAGACATAAGTTTCCAACCCCACAAAGATAGATGTAACATGTCTAGCCCCCAAAAATAGATGTAACATGTCCAGCCCCACATAAGTAAATGTAACATTTCTAGCCAAAAGGAATAGGCGTAAGATTCGGGCCCACAAAAATAAATGTTACATGTCCAGCCAACAAAAAGAGATGTAACATGTCCCGGCACAGGAAAATAGATGCTTCACGTCCAGTTTACACAAATAGATGTAAAATGTCCAGCCCCACAAAGATAGATGTAACATGTCTAGCCCCACGAAAATAGATGTAACATGTCCAGCAACACGAAAGAAGATTTAGCAGGGTCAACATCACAATAATAGATGTAACATTTTCAGCCCCCAAAGTAGATGTAACATGTACATCCCACACAAATAGATGTAACATGTCCAGCACCACAAAAGTAAATGTAACATGTCCAGTCCCACACAAATAGATGTAACATGTCCAGTCCCACAAATAGATGCAACATGTCCAGCCCACACAAATAGATGTAACATGTCCAGCCCCACAAACAGATGTAATATGTCCAGCCCCACAAATAGATGTAACATGTCCAGTCCTAACAAATAGATGTTATATGTCCAGCCCCACAAATAGATGTAACATGTCCAGCGCCACAAAAATAGATGTAACATGTCCAACCCACACAAATAGATGTAACATGCCCAGCGCTACAAAAATAGATGTTACATGTCTAGGACACACAAATATATGGAATATGTCCAGCCACACAAATAGATGTAACATGTCCAGCGCTACAAAAATAGATGTAACATGTCTAGGACACACAAATATAGGGAACATGTCCAGCCACACAAATAGATGTAACATGTCCAGCTCACACAAATATATGTAACATGTTCAGCCCAAACAAATAGATGTAACAAGTCCAGTCCCACAAATAGATGTAACATGTCCAGAACACAAATAGATGTAACATGTCCAGCTCACACAAATAGATGTAACATGTCCAGTCCCACAAATAGATGTAACATGTCCAGCCCACACAAATAGATGTAACATGTCCAGCGCACAAAAATAGATGTAACATGTCCAGTCCCACAAATAGATGTAACATGTCCAGTCCCACAAATTGATGTAACATGTCCAGCCCCACAAATATAGATGTAACATGTCCAGTCCCACAAATAGATATAATATGTCCAGCCCCACAAATAGATGTAACATGTCCAGCCCCACAAATAGATGTAACATGTCCAGCCCCACAAATAGATGTAACATGTCCAGTCCCACAAGTAGATGTAACATGTCCAGTCCCACAAATAGATATAATATTTCCAGCCCCACAAAAAGATATAATATGTCCAGCCCCACAAATAGATGTAACATGTCCAGCCCCACAAATAGATGTAACATGTCCAGCCCACAGAAATAGATGTGTCATGTCCAGCTCACAGAAATAGATGTAACATGTCCAGCCCACACAAACAACTGAAACATGTCCAGTCCCACAAATAAAGATGTAACATGTCCAGCTCACAGAAATAGATGTAACATGTCCAGCCCCACAAATAGATGTAACATGTCCAGTCCCACAAGTAGATGTAACATGTCCAGCCCCACAAATAGATGTAACATGTCCAGCCCCACAAATAGATATAATATGTCCAGCCTCACAAATAGATGTAACATGTCCAGCCCCACAAATAGATGTAACATGTCCAGCCCACAGAAATAGATGTGTCATGTCCAGCTCACAGAAATAGATGTAACATGTCCAGCCCACACAAACAACTGAAACATGTCCAGTCCCACAAATAAAGATGTAACATGTCCAGCTCACAAAAAAAAATGTAACATGTCCAGCTCACACAAATAGATGTAACATGTCCAGCTCACAAAAATAGATGTAACATGTCCAGCTCACAAAAATAGATGTAACATGTCCAGCCCACACAAATAGATGTAACATGTCCAGCCCACAAAAATAGATGTAACATGTCCAGCCCCACAAATAGATGTAACATGTCCAGCCCACACAAATAGATGTAGCCTGTCCAGCCCACACAAATAGATGTAACATGTCCAGCTCCACAAATAGATATAACATGTCCAGCCCCACAAATAGATGTAACATGTCCAGCCCACACAAATAGATGCAACATGTTCAGCCCCACATAAGTAAATGTAACATGTCCAGCCCGAACAAATAGATATACACTGTCCGGCCCCACACAATAGACGTAAGATTCCAACCCCACAAAATTTAATGTAACATGTCAAGCCCCACAAATAGATGTAACATGTTCAGTCCCACACAAATAGATGTAACATGTCCAGTCCCACACAAATAGATGTTACATGTCCAGCCCCACACAAATAGATGTACCATGTCCAGCCCACAAATAGATGTAACATGTCCAACCCCACAAATAGATGTAACATGTCCAGTCCCACAAATAGATGTAACATGTCCAGCCCCACAAATAGATGTAACATGTCCAGGTCACAGAAATAGATGTAACATGTCCAGTCCCACACAAATAGATGTAACATGTCCAGCCCCACACAAATAGATGTACCATGTCCAGCCCACAAATAGATGTAACATGTCCAGCCCACACAAATAGATGTAACATGTCCAGTCACACAAATAGATGTAACATGTCCAGCCCTAAAAAATAGATGTAACATGTCCAGCCCACAAATAGATGTAACATGTCCAGTCCCACACAAATAGATGTAACATGTCCAGCCCCACAGAAATAGATGTACCATGTCCAGCCCACAAATAGATGTAACATGTCCAGCCCACACAAAAAGAAGTAGCATGTCCAGTCACACAAATAGATGTAACATGTCCAGCCCTAAAAATAGATGTAACATGTCCAGCCCACAAATAGATGTAACATGTCCAGTCCCACAAATAGATATAATATGTCCAGCCCCACAAATAGATGTAACATGTCCAGCCCCACAAATAGATGTAACATGTCCAGCCCCACAAATAGATGTAACATGTCCAGCCCCACAAATAGATGTAACATGTCCAGCCCACAGAAATAGGTGTGTCATGTCCAGCTCACAGAAATAGATGTAACATGTCCAGCCCACACAAACAACTGAAACATGTCCAGCCCCACAAATAAAGATGTAACATGTCCAGCTCACAAAAATAGATGTAACATGTCCAGCTCACAAAAAAAGATGTAACATGTCCAGCTCACAAAAATAGATGTAACATGTCCAGCCCCACAAATAGATGTAACATGTCCAGCCCCAAAAATAGATGTTACATGTCCAGCTCACACAAATAGATGTAACATGTCCAGCCCCACATATAGATGTAACATGTCCAGCCCCACAATTAGATGTAACATGTCCAGCCCACACAAATAGATGCAACATGTTCAGCCCCACATAAGTAAATGTAACATGTCCAGCCCGAACAAACAGATATACCCTGTCCGGCCCCACACAATAGACGTAAGATTCCAACCCCACAAATTTAGATGTAACATGTCCAGCCTACAAAAATAGATGTAACATGTTCAGCCCCACATAAGTAAATGTAACATGTCCAGCCCGAACAAATAGATATACCCTGTCCAGTCCCACACAAAAGACGTAAGATTCCAACCCCACAAAAATAGATGCAACATGTCCAGTCCCACACAAATAGATGTAACATGTCCAGTCCCACACAAATAGATGTAACATGTCCAGCTCACAGAAATAGATGTAACATGTCCAGCTCACAGAAATAGATGTAACATGTCCAGCTAACACAAATAGATGTAACATGTCTAGCCCACACAAATAGATGTAGCCTGTCCAGCCCCACAAAAAGATGTAACATGTCCAGCCTACACAAATACATGTAACATGTCCAGCCCCACAAATAGATGTAACATGTCCAGCTCACAAAAATAGATAAAACATGTCCAGCCCACACAAATAGATGCAACATGTCCAGCCCACACAAATAGATGTAGCATGTCCAGTCCCACAAATAGATGTAACATGTCCAGCCCACAAATAGATGTAACATGACCAGCCACACAAATAGATGCAACATGTCCAGCCCACAAATAGATGTAACATATCCAGCCAACACAAATAGATGCAACATGTCCAGTCCCACAAATAGATGTAACATGTCCAGTCCCACAAAAACAGATGTAACCTGTCCAGTCCCACACAAATAGATGTAACATGTCCAGCCCCACAAATAGATGTAACATGTCCAGGTCACAGAAATAGATGTAACATGTCCAGTCCCCACACAAATAGATGTAACATGTCCAGCCCCACACAAATAGATGTACCATGTCCAGCCCACAAATAGATGTAACATGTCCAGCCCACACAAATAGATGTAACATGTCCAGTCACACAAATAGATGTAACATGTCCAGCCCTAAAAAATAGATGTAACATGTCCAGCCCACAAATAGATGTAACATGTCCAGTCCCACACAAATAGATGTAACATGTCCAGCCCCACACAAATAGATGTACAATGTCCAGCCCACAAATAGATGTAACATGTCCAGCCCACACAAAAAGAAGTAGCATGTCCAGTCACACAAATAGATGTAACATGTCCAGCCCTAAAAATAGATGTAACATGTCCAGCCCACAAATAGATGTAACATGTCCAGTCCCACAAATAGATATAATATGTCCAGCCCCACAAATAGATGTAACATGTCCAGCCTCACAAATAGATGTAACATGTCCAGCCCACAGAAATAGATGTGTCATGTCCAGCTCACAGAAATAGATGTAACATGTCCAGCCCACACAAACAACTGAAACATGTCCAGCCCCACAAATAAAGATGTAACATGTCCAGCTCACAAAAATAGATGTAACATGTCCAGCTCACAAAAAAAGATGTAACATGTCCAGCTCACAAAAATAGATGTAACATGTCCAGCCCCACAAATAGATGTAACATGTCCAGCCCCAAAAATAGATGTTACATGTCCAGCTCACACAAATAGATGTAACATGTCCAGCCCCACATATAGATGTAACATGTCCAGCCCCACAATTAGATGTAACATGTCCAGCCCACACAAATAGATATACCCTGTCCAGTCCCACACAAAAGACGTAAGATTCCAACCCCACAAAAATAGATGCAACATGTCCAGTCCCACACAAATAGATGTAACATGTCCAGTCCCACACAAATAGATGTAACATGTCCAGCTCACAGAAATAGATGTAACATGTCCAGCTCACAGAAATAGATGTAACATGTCCAGCTAACACAAATAGATGTAACATGTCTAGCCCACACAAATAGATGTAGCCTGTCCAGCCCCACAAATAGATGTAACATGTCCAGCCTACACAAATACATGTAACATGTCCAGCCCCACAAATAGATGTAACATGTCCAGCTCACAAAAATAGATAAAACATGTCCAGCCCACACAAATAGATGCAACATGTCCAGCCCACACAAATAGATGTAGCATGTCCAGTCCCACAAATAGATGTAACATGTCCAGCCCACAAATAGATGTAACATGACCAGCCACACAAATAGATGCAACATGTCCAGCCCACAAATAGATGT
This sequence comes from Sinonovacula constricta, assembly GCA_007844125.1. Classification (NCBI taxonomy): domain Eukaryota; kingdom Metazoa; phylum Mollusca; class Bivalvia; order Cardiida; family Solecurtidae; genus Sinonovacula; species Sinonovacula constricta. Next base: position 27,153,607 of record CM017563.1, read on the forward strand.
AACATATCCAGCCAACACAAATAGATGCAACATGTCCAGTCCCACAAATAGATGTAACATGTCCAGTCCCACAAAAATAGATGTAACCTGTCCAGTCCCACACAAATAGATGTAACATGTCCAGCCCCACAAATAGATGTAACATGTCCAGGTCACAGAAATAGATGTAACATGTCCAGTCCCACACAAATAGATGTAACATGTCCAGCCCCACACAAATAGATGTACCATGTCCAGCCCACAAATAGATGTAACATGTCCAGCCCACACAAATAGATGTAACATGTCCAGTCACAAATAGATGTAACATGTCCAGCCCTAAAAAATAGATGTAACATGTCCAGCCCACAAATAGATGTAACATGTCCAGTCCCACACAAATAGATGTAACATGTCCAGCCCCACACAAATAGATGTACCATGTCCAGCCCACAAATAGATGTAACATGTCCAGCCCACACAAAAAGAAGTAGCATGTCCAGTCACACAAATAGATGTAACATGTCCAGCCCTAAAAATAGATGTAACATGTCCAGCCCACAAATAGATGTAACATGTCCAGTCCCACAAATAGATATAATATGTCCAGCCCCAGAAATAGATGTAACATGTCCAGCCCCACAAATAGATGTAACATGTCCAGCCCACAGAAATAGATGTGTCATGTCCAGCTCACAGAAATAGATGTAACATGTCCAGCCCACACAAACAACTGAAACATGTCCAGCCCCACAAATAAAGATGTAACATGTCCAGCTCACAAAAATAGATGTAACATGTCCAGCTCACAAAAAAGATGTAACATGTCCAGCTCACAAAAATAGATGTAACATGTCCAGCCCCACAAATAGATGTAACATGTCCAGCCCCAAAAATAGATGTTACATGTCCAGCTCACACAAATAGATGTAACATGTCCAGCCCCACATATAGATGTAACATGTCCAGCCCCACAATTAGATGTAACATGTCCAGCCCACACAAATAGATGCAACATGTTCAGCCCCACATAAGTAAATGTAACATGTCCAGCCCGAACAAACAGATATACCCTGTCCGGCCCCACACAATAGACGTAAGATTCCAACCCCACAAATTTAGATGTAACATGTCCAGCCTACAAAAATAGATGTAACATGTTCAGCCCCACATAAGTAAATGTAACATGTCCAGCCCGAACAAATAGATATACCCTGTCCAGTCCCACACAAAAGACGTAAGATTCCAACCCCACAAAAATAGATGCAACATGTCCAGTCCCACACAAATAGATGTAACATGTCCAGTCCCACACAAATAGATGTAACATGTCCAGCTCACAGAAATAGATGTAACATGTCCAGCTCACAGAAATAGATGTAACATGTCCAGCTAACACAAATAGATGTAACATGTCTAGCCCACACAAATAGATGTAGCCTGTCCAGCCCCACAAATAGATGTAACATGTCCAGCCTACACAAATACATGTAACATGTCCAGCCCCACAAATAGATGTAACATGTCCAGCTCACAAAAATAGATAAAACATGTCCAGCCCACACAAATAGATGCAACATGTCCAGCCCAGACAAATAGATGTAGCATGTCCAGTCCAACAAATAGATGTAACATGTCCAGCCCACAAATAGATGTAACATGACCAGCCACACAAATAGATGCAACATGTCCAGCCCACAAATAGATGTAACATATCCAGCCCACACAAATAGATGCAACATGTCCAGTCCCACAAAGAGATGTAACATGTCCAGTCCCACAAAAATAGATGTAACCTGTCCAGTCCCACACAAATAGATGTAACATGTCCAGCCCACACAAATAGATGTAACATGTCCAGTCCCACAAAAATAGATGTAACCTGTCCAGTCCCACACAAATAGATGTAACATGTCCAGTCCCACAAATAGATGTAACATGTCCAGGTCACAGAAATAGATGTAACATGTCCAGTCCCACACAAATAGATGTTACATGTCCAGTCCCACAAATATAGATGTAACATGTCCAGTCCCACACAAATAGATGTAACATGTCCAGTCCCACAAAAATAGATGTAACATGTCCAGCCCCACAAAAATAGAAGTAACATGTCCAGGTCACAAAAATAGATGTAACATGTCCAGTCCCACACAAATAGATGTAACATGTCCAGTCCCACAAAAATAGATGTAACATGTCCAGTCCCACACAAATAGATGTAACATGTCCAGGTCACAGAAATAGATGTAACATGTCCAGCCCCACAAAAATAGAAGTAACATGTCCAGGTCACAGAAATAGATGTAACATGTCCAGCCCCACAAATAGATGTAACATGTCCAGCCCCACAAATAGATGTAACATGTCCAGGTCACAGAAATAGATGTAACATGTCCAGCCCCACAAAAATAGAAGTAACATGTCCAGGTCACAGAAATAGATGTAACATGTCCAGCCCCACAAAAATAGAAGTAACATGTCCAGGTCACAGAAATAGATGTAACATGTCCAGCCCCACAAATAGATGTAACATGTCCAGCCCCACAAATAGATGTAACATGTCCAGTCCCACAAAAATAGATGTAACATGTCCAGCCTCACAAAAATAGATGTAACATGTCCAGCTCACAGAAATAGATGTAACATGTCCAGGCCCACAAATAGATGTAACATGTCCAGTCCCACAAAAATAGATGTAACATGTCTAGCCAACAAATAGATGTAACATGTCCAGTCACACAAATAGATGTAACATGTCCAGGTCACAGAAATAGATGTTACATGTCCAGTCCCACAAATAGATGTAACATGTCCAGCCCCACAAATAGATGTAACATGTCCAGTCCCACAAAAATAGATGTAACACGTTCAGTCCCACAAAAATAGATGTAACATGTCCAGCCTCACAAAAATAGATGTAACATGTCCAAGTCACAGAAATAGATGTAACATGTCCAGCCCCACAAATAGATGTAACATGTCCAGTCCCACAAAAATAGATGTTACATGTCCAGGTCACAGAAATAGATGTAACATGTCCAGCTCACAAAAATAGATGTAACCTGTCCAGTCCCACACAAATAGATGTAACATGTCCAGCCCACACAAATAGATGTAACATGTCCAGCCCACACAAATAGATGTAACATGTCCAGTCCCACAAAAATAGATGTAACCTGTCCAGTCCCACACAAATAGATGTAACATGTCCAGTCCCACAAATAGATGTAACATGTCCAGGTCACAGAAATAGATGTAACATGTCCAGTCCCACACAAATAGATGTTACATGTCCAGTCCCACAAATATAGATGTAACATGTCCAGTCCCACTCAAATAGATGTAACATGTCCAGTCCCACAAAAATAGATGTAACATGTCCAGCCCCACAAAAATAGAAGTAACATGTCCAGGTCACAAAAATAGATGTAACATGTCCAGTCCCACACAAATAGATGTAACATGTCCAGTCCTACAAAAATAGATGTAACATGTCCAGTCCCACACAAATAGATGTAACATGTCCAGGTCACAGAAATAGATGTAACATGTCCAGCCCCACAAAAATAGAAGTAACATGTCCAGGTCACAGAAATAGATGTAACATGTCCAGCCCCACAAATAGATGTAACATGTCCAGCCCCACAAATAGATGTAACATGTCCAGGTCACAGAAATAGATGTAACATGTCCAGCCCCACAAAAATAGAAGTAACATGTCCAGGTCACAGAAATAGATGTAACATGTCCAGCCCCACAAAAATAGAAGTAACATGACCAGGTCACAGAAATAGATGTAACATGTCCAGCCCCACAAATAGATGTAACATGTCCAGCCCCACAAATAGATGTAACATGTCCAGTCCCACAAAAATAGATGTAACATGTCCAGCCTCACAAAAATAGATGTAACATGTCCAGCTCACAGAAATAGATGTAACATGTCCAGGCCCACAAATAGATGTAACATGTCCAGTCCCACAAAAATAGATGTAACATGTCTAGCCAACAAATAGATGTAACATGTCCAGTCACACAAATAGATGTAACATGTCCAGGTCACAGAAATAGATGTTACATGTCCAGTCCCACAAATAGATGTAACATGTCCAGCCCCACAAATAGATGTAACATGTCCAGTCCCACAAAAATAGATGTAACACGTTCAGTCCCACAAAAATAGATGTAACATGTCCAGCCTCACAAAAATAGATGTAACATGTCCAAGTCACAGAAATAGATGTAACATGTCCAGCCCCACAAATAGATGTAACATGTCCAGTCCCACAAAAATAGATGTTACATGTCCAGGTCACAGAAATAGATGTAACATGTCCAGCTCACAAAAATAGATAAAACATGTCCAGCCCACACAAATAGATGCAACATGTCCAGCCCACACAAATAGATGTAGCATGTCCAGTCCCACAAATAGATGTAACATGTCCAGCCCACAAAAAGATGTAACATGTCCAGCCCCACAAATAGATGCAACATGTCCAGCCCACAAATAGATGTAACATGTCCAGTCCCACAAATAGTTGTAACATGTCCAGTCCCACAAAAATAGATGTAACATGTCCAGTCCCACAAATAGATGTAACATGTCCAGTCCCACACAAATAGATGTAACATGTCCAGCCCACACAAATAGATGTAACATGTCCAGCCCACACAAATAGATGTAACATGTCCAGTCCCACAAATAGATGTAACATGTCCAGTCCCACACAAATAGATGTAACATGTCCAGTCCCACACAAATAGATGTAACATGTCCAGTCCCACACAAATAGATGTAACATGTCCAGTCCCACAAATATAGATGTAACATGTCCAGTCCCACAGAAATAGATGTAACATGTCCAGCCCCACAAATAGATGTAACATGTCCAGCCCACAAAAATAGAAGTAACATGTCCAGGTCACAGAAATAGATGTAACATGTCCAGGTCACAGAAATAGATGTAACATGTCCAGTCCCACACAAATAGAAGTAACATGTCCAGTCCCACACAAATAGATGTAACATGTCCAGCCCACAAAAATAGATGTAACATGTCCAGCCCCACAAATATAGATGTAACATGTCCAGTCCCACAGAAATAGATGTAACATGTCCAGCCCCACAAATAGATGTAACATGTCCAGCCCACAAAAATAGATGTAACATGTCCAGCCCCACAAATATAGATGTAACATGTCCAGTCCCACAGAAATAGATGTAACATGTCCAGCCCCACAAATAGATGTAACATGTCCAGCCCACAAAAATAGAAGTAACATGTCCAGGTCACAGAAATAGATGTAACATGTCCAGTCCCACACAAATAGAAGTAACATGTCCAGCCCACACAAATAGATGTAACATGTCTAGCCAACAAATAGATGTAACATGTCCAGGTCACAGAAATAGATGTAACATGTCCAGCCCCACACAAATAGATGTAACATGTCCAGCCCACACAAATAGATGTAACATGTCCAGTCCAACACAAATAGATGTAACATGTCCAGCCCCACAAATAGATGTAACATGTCCAGCCCACAAAAATAGAAGTAACATGTCCAGCCCACAGAAATAGATGTAACATGTCCAGCCCCACAAATAGATGTAACATGTCCAGTCCCACAGAAATAGATGTAACATGTCCAGCCCCACAATTAGATGTAACCTGTCCAGTCCCACAAATAGATGTAACATGTCCAGCCCACAAAAATAGATGTTACATGTCTAGTCCCACAAATATAGATGTAACATGTCCAGTCCCACAGAAATAGATGTAACATGTCCAGCCCCACAAATAGATGTAACATGTCCAGCCCACAAAAATAGAAGTAACATGTCCAGGTCACAGAAATAGATGTAACATGTCCAGTCCCACACAAATAGATGTAACATGTCCAGTCCCACACAAATAGATGCAACATGTCCAGTCCCACACAAATAGATGTAACATGTCTAGCCAACAAATAGATGTAACATGTCCAGGTCACAGAAATAGATGTAACATGTCCAGTCCCACAAATATAGATGTAACATGTCCAGTCCCACACAAATAGATGTAACATGTCCATTCCCACAAATAGATGTAACATGTCCAGTCCCACACAAATAGATGTAACATGTCCAGTCCCACACAAATAGATGTAACATGTCCAGTCCCACAGAAATAGATGTAACATGTCCAGTCCCACAGAAATAGATGTAACATGTCCAGCCCCACAAATAGATGTAACCTGTCCAGTCCCACACAAATAGATGTAACATGTCCAGCCCACAAAAATAGATGTAACATGTCCAGCCCCACAAATAGATGCAACATGTCCAGCCCACAAATAGATGTAACATGTCCAGCCCACACAAATAGATGCAACATGTCCAGTCCCACAAATAGTTGTAACATGTCCAGTCCCACAAAAATAGATGTAACATGTCCAGTCCCACACAAATAGATGTAACATGTCCAGTCCCACAAATATAGATGTAACATGTCCAGTCCCACACAAATAGATGTAACATGTCCATTCCCACAAAAATAGATGTAACATGTCCAGCCCCACAAAATAGATGTAAGATGTCCAGCTCACAGAAATAGATGTAACATGTCCAGCCCCACAAATAGATGTAACATTTCCAGCCCACAAAAATAGAAGTAACATGTCCAGCCCACACAAATAGATGCAACATGTCCAGTCCCACACAAATAGATGTAACATGTCTAGCCAACAAATAGATGTAACATGTCCAGGTCACAGAAATAGATGTAACATGTCCAGCCCACACAAATAGATGTAACATGTCCAGCCCACACAAATAGATGTAACATGTCCAGTCCCACAGAAATAGATGTAACATGTCCAGTCCCACAGAAATAGATGTAACATGTCCAGCCCACAAATAGATGTAACATGTCCAGTCCCACAGAAATAGATGTAACATGTCCAGTCCCACAGAAATAGATGTAACATGTCCAGCCCACACAAATAGATGTAACATGTCCAGTCCCACAGAAATAGATGTAACATGTCCAGCCCACACAAATAGATGTAACATGTCCAGTCCCACAGAAATAGATGTAACATGTCCAGTCCCACAGAAATAGATGTAACATGTCCAGTCCCACAGAAATAGATGTAACATGTCCAGTCCCACAGAAATAGATGTAACATGTCCAGCCCACACAAATAGATGTAACATGTCCAGTCCCACAGAAATAGATGTAACATGTCCAGCCCACACAAATAGATGTAACATGTCCAGTCCCACAAATAGATGTAACATGTCCAGTCCCACAGAAATAGATGTAACATGTCCAGTCCCACAGAAATAGATGTAACATGTCCAGCCCCACAAATAGATGTAACATGTCCAGCTCACAGAAATAGATGTAACATGTCCAGCCCACAGAAATAGATGTAACATGTCCAGCCCCACAAATAGATGTAACATGTCCAGCCCCACAAATAGATGTAACATGTCCAGCCCCACAAATAGATGTAACATGTCCAACCCACAAAAATAGATGTAACATGTCCAGCCCACAAAAATAGATGTAACATGTCCAGCTCACAGAAATAGATGTAACATGTCCAGCCCACAGAAATAGATGTAACATGTCCAGCCCCACAAATAGATGTATCATGTCCAGCTCACAGAAATAGATGTAACATGTCCAGCTCACAAAAAAAATGTAACATGTCCAGTCCCACAAAAAAAAATGTAACATGTCCATGAAACACAAATAGATTTACCATTGCCAGCGCCACAAAAATACATGTTAAAGTCCCTCCCCAGAAAATAGATGTAACATGTCCAACTCACAGAAATAGATGTAACATGTCCAGCCCACAAAATAGATGTTACATGTCAAGCCCACAAAATAGATTTAACATGTCCAGCCTATAAACTATATGTAACATGTCCAGCCACACAAAAAAAGATATAACATGTCCAGACAACAAAAACAAAAGTAACATATCCAGCCCACAAACTAGATGTTACATGTCCAGCCCACAAAAATAGATGTAACATGTCCAGCCCACACAAATAGATGTAACATGTCCAGCCCACAAAAATAGATGTAACATGTCCAGCCCACAAAAATAGATGTAACATGTCCAGCCCACAAAAATAGATGTAACAAGTCCAGCCCCACAAATAGATGTAATATGTCCAGCCCATAAAACAGAAGTAACATTTCCAGCCCACGAAATAGATGTAACATTTCCAGCCCACAAAAACCGATGTAACATTTCCAGCCCACGAAATAGATGTAACATGTCCAGTCCACAAAAACAGAAGTAACATGTCCAGCCCACAAAAACAGAAGTAACATGTCCAGCCCAAACAAATCGATATAACATGTCCAGACCATAAAAACAGATGTATTATGTCCTCTTCACACAAATAGGTGTAACATGTCCAGCCCCAAAATAAATAGACATGGCATGTCCAGCCCACACAAACAGATTTAACATGCCCAGCGCCACAAAAATAGATGTAACATGTCCAGCCCACACAAAAACATTTAACATGCCCAGCGCCACAAAAATACATGTAACATGTCCAGCCCACACAAACAGATTTAACATGCCCAGCGCCACAAAAATAGTTGTAACATGTCCAGTCCACCCAAATAGATGTTACATATCTAGCCCACCCAAAAAAGATTTAACATGGCCAGCCGACACAAATAGATGTAACATGTACAGCCTCCACAGCTAAATTTAACTTATCTAGCCCCACAAAGATAGCTGTAACATGTTATGTACAGAAGTACCCCAGCGTTTAAGGGGGTACGCTAGTCAAGTTATGGGTTGTTTACCGTTGTGTTTTTTGATGACGTAGCATTCGCGTAACTGCTAGAAAGAAAAGGGATCATGCTGAAAAGCTCATTTGTTTAGTTTTAACTGGGTTTCGAGAATGTTCTGGGTTTCGTGAATGTTCTAGAAATTCTTTAGGTCTATATAAGTGCTTGTTAGTCCATTTAAAGCAAGTATGGATGGACATAAAGTTTAGACATATAGTTTAGAATACTTGCAGCTTCTATATTAAATCTTTCTGCGTTAGAACTTACGTAGACTTTATTGTACTAGTTTGTTGCTGGCTTGTTCTTTCTGTTACACCATTTCGTCGTTTAGTAAACGTGCCATTTTATAAATAAACTTATATAGCGACACCGGTCGTAACAAACATGTCCAGCCCCTCAAAAATAGGTTAAACATGTCCAGCCCACACAAACAGATGTGATATGTACATCCCCACAAAGATAGATGTAACATGTCAAGCCCACTCACAAATAGATGTAGAATGTCCAGACCCACAAATATAGGTGTTACATGTCTAAGCCCCACATAGATGGATATAACATGTCCATCCCCACAAAGACAGATGAAACATGACCAGTTCACACACAAATAGATGTAACATGTGTAACATGTACAGCCTCAACAGCTAGATGTAACATGCTCAGCTGCCACAGTTAGATGTTACATGTTCAACCCCCAAATAGATGTAACATGTGCTGCCCCCACAAATAGATGTAACATGTCCATTCTGAAAGTAAACTATGCATTTCCACCCCGATACCATCGCCACTAGAGTGAAACAGTCAACCATTTCCTCCCACAAACTCTCGCTACAAGCGTGCTACAATCAAACATACCCACCTAGGTACCATCGCTTTAAGAATGCTACATGCAGCCATGCATTCCCACCTTAATACCATCAATACGAGCGTGCAATAGTCAACCATTCCCACCTACATACCCTCGGTACCAACGTGCTGCAGTCAGCATTCCCACCTAGATACTATCGCTACATTTGTGCTAGAGTCAACCATGCATTCCCACCTAGATACTATCGCTACATTTGTGCTAGAGTCAACCATGCATTCCCACCTAGATACTATCGCCACAATTATGCTAGAGTCAGCCATGCATTCCCACCTAGTTACCATCGCTACAAGTGTGCTAGAGTCAACCATGCATTCCCACCTAGATACTATCGCTACATTTGTGCTAGAGTCAACCATGCATTCCCACCTAGATACTATCGCCACAATTATGATAGAGTCAGCCATGCATTCCCACCTAGTTACCATCGCTACAATTGTGCTAGATTCAGCCATGCATTCCCACCTAGTTACCATCGCTACAATTGTGCTAGATTTAGCCATGCATTCCCACCTAGTTACCATCGCTACAATTGTGCTAGATTTAGCCATGCATTCCCACCTAGTTACCATCGCTACAATTGTGCTAGATTCAGCCATGCATTCCCACCTAGTTACCATCGCTACAATTGTGCTAGAGTCTGCCATGCATTCCCACCTAGTTACCATCGCTACAATTGTGCTAGAGTCAGCCATGCATCCCCACCTAGATACCATCGCTACAATTGTGCTAGATTCAACCATGCATTCCCACATAGATATCATCACTACAATTGTGCTAGATTCAACCATGCATTCCCACTTAGATACCATCGCTACAATTATGCTAGATTTGACCTTGCATTCCCACCTAGATACCATCGCTATAATTGTGATAGATTCAACCATGCATTCCCACCTAGACACAATCGGGTAAAGCTTATAAAATTATTATTCAGGTCATTATGGGCTTTCCAAGGTGACCTTGGTAACAAGGAATATAACTTGAAAACAGTAAGTGTATAATTTATTACCCTTATAAGGTCAGTCAGCAGAGATACTTTAAAATCCCAGTCCAATTTGATATCCTTATTGTGGAGCACATCCTGAAACAAAAAGACAGTACTTAGAATAAAATATACGGAGAGGCCTAGTCCAGAGCTCATAATTGGTCGGCAAGAAAAATAACAACTTTACTTTTACTTAGCTTATACAATGTAAATCTAGTGTATTTCCGGATCCATAAAAACGATTCTGTATTAATATTTATATTTTTATTGCCAAAACTATACATTAATTTTTGTTCAGACCTTGTGTGTGTTAAAGAATCGATATAGTTTTAAATGTATACTAGAAAAAAGATATGAAGTCAGTTGGTAACACAATCTAAACGTCTTTTCTATATATGCACAAAGTATGATTTAGCTTTTTTAATAGAATCAAATACTGTTAATTCGTCAGTGTCATTTTCAATTGCGGAATTAAATATGTGATTTATAAACGGGGTATACAATTATCGGCGCCTAATGGAAAAGGAATCGACCAGACAGGACACCTCTTTGTGGCGAAACCTTTCCCCCTTCATGTAAATGTATGCATGCGTTCTTAGCAATAAAATGTATAATTTTTTACCAAACCTGTACGACGGAAGGCTGAACATTGCATACATTCATTTAGACCTTTCCTGTGCAAACCATTCCAAACGAAGACAGTGCAAGTTTGTCAATAATGGCATTACCAAAAGAATCTTTATCACGTCTGTTACACGCTTTTCAGGAAGTGGACAGAGAACTGGCAGTCAAACATCTAAAGTCCAGACTGTGCCACAAAGGTGAGACTTAGGACACGAGAACGTCCAACCGCACACAATCCAAGACGGCGAATCCCGTCAAAATGTGGCAGATAAGCTGAGAGCAGGTCCGAGGACGAAGAAATAAGGAAAACCGGAGCCAAAGTACCAGGTCAACACGTTCATGAATGCGATGAACGCAGCCTGATCAGGAAGGAAATCTGTAAATGTGAACATTTCCGATTGCAGTGTCTTCTCCGATCAGTGTATGCCATGGTACTATCTCCAGATAATTAACTCTCTTGGCAGTCAGTAAAAACCAAGGACCTTCCAAACCGAAAGCCATCCAAACCGAGGGCTTTCCATAAGAAATAAGGTGTCCCTTAGAACACGTTCTGTTAGCTGCGCAAACGCACATCGTCTATTTGTTATAATTCATGGAAAAGTCCTATGGATGGCACCATGCTTTTTCCTCTTCTAAATGAAACAGTTCGGCATTGCTTATTACTCCACACGCTTTATTATCATTAACAACTAATGTTCCCTTTTCGCCTTTTTTCATTCTACAACCATGACTATCAACGTGTATGTAACAATTAAGAGTATTTTAGGGATGTTGGTCTTTCGACGTCGCTCTTGCATTTCGTGGGCCGCTGTGAACTTAAACAGCGTCATTGACAGAATTGGCATCCCATAAACTGCACCTTTTGCACATTTGCACATGTTTTTTACATACATTTATCACAATTCAAGACATGACAATCAAATATTAACTGTCGACTATGCCATGGAATTTCAGTTACTTCATATTGCGTTTTGCTGTGGGCTAATAGTTCTTTCTCATTATTTTAGTTTTTATGTACTTTTCATGAAAAAAAAACCTTATTTTTTTCAAACGAACAACGTGTTAAACAAACATTTGGAGATTCCATGAGGGCAATGTTATGTACCCATACAAGAGAGTGTGGTAGGCTGTGTTGTCCTCTTCATGTGCCCATATGGGAGAGTGTGGTGGGCAGTGTTGCTCTTATCGTGTACACATAACGGAGAGTGTGGTGGGCTGTGTTGCTTTCATCATGTACACATAACGGAGAGTGTGGTGGGCTGTGTTGCTTTCATCATGTACACATAACGGAGAGAGTGGTGGGCTGTGTTGCTCTCATCGTGTACACATAACGGAGAGTGTGGTGGGCCGAGTTACTCTTATCATGTACACTTAACGCAGATGTGGTGGGCATTGTTCCCCTCATCATGTACACATAACGGAGAGAGTGGTGGGCTGTGTTGCTCTCATCGTGTACGCATAACGGAGAGAGTGGCGGGCTGTGTTGCTCTCTTCGTGTACACATAACGGAGAGTGTGGTGGGCAGAGTTACTCTCATCATGTACACTTAACGCAGATGTGGTGGGCATTGTTTCTCTCATCATGTACACATAACGGAGAGAGTGGTGGGCTGTATTGCTCTCATCATGTACACATAACGTAGTGAGTGGTGGGCTGTGTTCCTCTCATCGTGTACGCATAACGGAGGGTGTGGTGGGCAGTGTTGTTCTCATCGTGTACACATAACGGAGAGTGTGGTGGGCAGTGTTGCTCTCATCATGTACACATAACGGAGTGAGTGGTGGGCTGTGTTGCTCTCATCGTGTACGCATAACGGAGAGTGTGGTGGGCAGTGTTGCTCTCATCGTGTACGCATAACGGAGAGTGTGGTGGGCAGTGTTGCTCTCATCGTGTACACATAACGGAGAGTGTGGTGGGCAGTGTTGCTCTCATCATGTACACATAACGGAGTGAGTGGTGGGCTGTGTTGCTCTCATCGTGTACGCGTAACGGAGAGTGTGGTGGGCAGTGTTGCTCTCATCGTGTACGCATAACGGAGAGTGTGGTGGGCAGTGTTGCTCTCATCGTGTACACATAACGGAGAGTGTGGTGGGCAGAGTTACTCTCATCATGTACACTTAACGCAGATGTGGTGGGCATTGTTTCTCTCATCATGTACACATAACGGAGAGAGTGGTGGGCTGTATTGCTCTCATCATGCACACATAACGGAGTGAGTGGTGGGCTGTGTTGCTCTCATCGTGTACGCATAACGGAGAGTGTGGTGGGCAGTGTTGCTCTCATCGTGTACACATAACGGAGAGTGTGGTGGGCAGAGTTACTCTCATCATGTACACTTAACGCAGCTGTGGTGGGCAATGTTGCTCTCATCGTGTACTCATAACGGAGAGAGTGTGGTGGGCAGTGTTGCTCTCATTGTGTACACATAACGGAGAGGGTGATGGGCAGTGTTGCTCTCATCGTGTACGCATAACGGAGAGGGTGGTGGGCAGTGTTGCTCTAATCATATACACATTACGGAGAGAGTGTGGTGGGCAGTGTTGCTCTACTCGTGTACCATAACAGAGAGTGTGGTGGGCAGTGTTGCTCTCATCATGTACACATAACGGAGAGGGTGGTGACAGTATTGCTATCATCATGTACAGATAACGGAAAGGGTTTGATGGGCAGTATTACTCTCATCATGTACACATTTGGCGGAGAGTGTGGTGGGCAGTGTTGCTCTAATCAAATACACATTACGGAAAGAGTGTGGTGGGCAGTGTTGCTCTCATCGTGTACACATAACGGAGAATGTGGTGGGCAGTGTTGCTCTCATCATGTACCATAACAGAGGCTGTGGTGGGAAGTGTTGCTCTTATCATGTACACATGACGGAAAGAGTGTGGTGGGCAGTGTTGCTCTCATCATCTACCATAACAGAGAGTGTAGTGGGCAGTGTTGCTCTCATCATGTACACATAACAGAGGGTGTGGTGGGAAGTGTTGCTCTTATCATGTACAAATAACGGACATAGTGTGGGGGCAGTGTTGCTCTCATCATGTACCATAACAGAGGGTGTGGTGGGAAGTGTTGCTCTTATCATGTACAAATAACGGAAAGAGTGTGGTGGGCAGTATTGCTCTCATCATGTACCATAACAGAGAGTGTGGTGGGCAGTGTTGCTCTCATCATGTATACATAACGGAGAGACTGTGGTGGGCAGTGTTGCTCTCATCATGTACCATAACAGAGAGTGTGGTGGGCAGTGTTGCTCTCATCATGTACCATAACAGAGAGTGTGGTGGGCAGTGTTGCTCTCATCATGTACCATAACAGAGAGTGTAGTGGGCAGTGTTGCTCTCATCATGTACACATAACAGAGGGTGTGGTGGGAAGTGTTGCTCTTATCATGTACAAATAACGGACATAGTGTGGGGGCAGTGTTGCTCTCATCATGTACCATAACAGAGGGTGTGGTGGGAAGGGTTGCTCTTATCATGTACAAATAACGGAAAGAGTGTGGTGGGCAGTATTGCTCTCATCATGTACCATAACAGAGAGTGTGGTGGGCAGTGTTGCTCTCATCATGTATACATAACGGAGAGACTGTGGTGGGCAGTGTTGCTCTCATCATGTACCATAACAGAGAGTGTGGTGGGCAGTGTTGCTTTCATCATGTACCATAACAGAGAGTGTGGTGGGCAGTGTTGCTCTCATCATGTACACATAACGGAGAGTGTGGTGGGCTGTGTTGCTCTCATCATGTACACATAACGGAGAGTGTGCTAAGTAATGTTGCTCTCATCATGTACCATAACAGAGAGTGTGGTGGGCAGTGTTGCTCTCATCGTGTACGCATAACGGAGAGTGTGGTGGGCTGTGTTGCTCTCATCGTGTACACATAACGGAGAGTGTGGTGGGCAGTGTTGCTCTCATCATGTACACATAACGGAGAGTGTGGTGGGCAGTGTTGCTCTCATCATGTACACATAACGGAGTGAGTGGTGGGCTGTGTTGCTCTCATCGTGTACGCGTAACGGAGAGTGTGGTGGGCAGTGTTGCTCTCCTCGTATACGCATAACGGAGAGTGTGGTGGGCAGTGTTGCTCTCATCGTGTACACATAACGGAGAGTGTGGTGGGCAGAGTTACTCTCATCATGTACACTTAACGCAGATGTGGTGGGCATTGTTTCTCTCATCATGTACACATAACGGAGAGAGTGGTGGGCTGTATTGCTCTCATCGTGTACACATAACGGAGTGAGTGGTGGGCTGTGTTGCTCTCATCGTGTACGCATAACGGAGAGTGTGGTGGGCAGTGTTGCTCTCATCGTGTACACATAACGGAGAGTGTGGTGGGCAGAGTTACTCTCATCATGTACACTTAACGCAGATGTGGTGGGCAGTGTTGCTCTCATCGTGTACTAATAACGGAGAGAGTGTGGTGGGCAGTGTTGCTCTCATTGTGTACACATAACGGAGAGGGTGGTGGGCAGTGTTGCTCTCATCGTGTACGCATAACGGAGAGGGTGGTGGGCAGTGTTGCTCTAATCATATACACATTACGGAGAGAGTGTGGTGGGCAGTGTTGCTCTACTCATGTACCATAACAGAGAGTGTGGTGGGCAGTGTTGCTCTCATCATGTACACATAACGGAGAGGGTGGTGACAGTATTGCTCTCATCATGTACAGATAACGGAAAGGGTTTGATGGGCAGTGTTACTCTCATCATGTACACATTTGGCGGAGAGTGTGGTGGGCAGTGTTGCTCTAATCATATACACATTACGGAAAGAGTGTGGTGGGCAGTGTTGCTCTCATCGTGTACACATAACGGACAGTGTGTTAAGTAGTGTTGCTCTCATCATGTACCATAACAGAGGGTGTGGTGGGAAGTGTTGCTCTTATCATGTACAAATAACGGACAGAGTGTGGGGGCAGTGCTGCTCTCATCATGTACCATAACATAGAGTGTGGTGGGCAGTGTTGCTCTCATCATGTATACATAACGGAGAGAGTGTGGTGGGCAGTGTTGCTCTCATCATGTACCATAACAGAGGGTGTGGTGGGCAGTGTTGCCCTCATCATGTACACATAACGGAGAGTGTGGTGGGCAGTGTTGCTCTCATCATGTACCATAACAGAGAGTGTGGTGGGCAGTGTTGCTCTCATCATGTACCATAACAGAGAGTGTGGTGGGCAGTGTTGCTCTCATCATGTACACATAACGGAGAGTGTGCTAAGTAGTGTTGCTCTCATCATGTACCATAACAGAGGGTGTGGTGGGAAGTGTTGCTCTTATCATGTACAAATAACAGACAGAGTGTGGGGGCAGTGTTGCTCTTATCATGTACCATAACAGAGAGTGTGGTGGGCAGTGTTGCTCTCATCATGTACACATAACGGAGAGTGTGCTAAGTAGTGTTGCTCTCATCATGTACCATAACAGAGGGTGTGGTGGGAAGTGTTGCTCTTATCATGTACAAATAACAGACAGAGTGTGGGGGCAGTGTTGCTCTCATCATGTACCATAACAGAGAGTGTGGTGGGCAGTGTTGCTCTCATCATGTATACATAACGGAGAGAGTGTGGTGGGCAGTGTTGCTCTCATCATGTACCATAACAGAGGGTGTGGTGGGCAGTGTTGCTCTCATTATGTACACATAACGGAGAGTGTGGTGGGCAGTGTTACTCTCATCATGTACCGTAACAGAGAGTGTGGTGGGCAGTGTTGCTCTCATCATGTACCATAACAGAGAGTGTGGTGGGCAGTGTTGCTCTCATCATGTACACATAACGGAGAGAGTGTTAAGCAGTGTTGCTCTCATCATGTACCATAACAGAGGGTGTGGTGGGAAGTATTGCTCTTATCATGTACACATAACGGACAGAGTGTGGTGGGCAGTGTTGCTCTCATCATGTACCATAACAGAGGGTGTGGTGGGAAGTGTTGCTCTTATCATGTGCATATAACGGTGGGCAGTGTTGCTCTCAGCATGTACCATAACAGAGAGTGTGGTGGGAAGTGTTGCTCTTGTCATGTACATATAACGGAGAGAGTGTTGAGCAGTGTTGCTCTCATCATGTACACATAAAGGAGAGTGTGTTGAGCAGTGTTACTCTCATCATGTATCATAACAGAGAGTGTGGTGGGAAGTGTTGCTCTTATCATGTACACATAACGGAAAGAGTGTGGTGGGCAGTGTTGCTCTCATCATGTACACATAAAGGAGAGTGTGTTGAGCAGTGTTGCTCTCATCATGTACACATATCGGAGAGTTTGTTGAGCAGTGTTGCTCTCATCATGTACCATAACAGAGGGTGTGGTGGGAAGTGTTGCTCTTATCATGTACAAATAACGGAAAGAGTGTGGTGGGCAGTATTGCTCTCATCATGTACCATAACAGAGAGTGTGGTGGGCAGTGTTGCTCTCATCATGTATACATAACGGAGAGACTGTGGTGGACAGTGTTGCTCTCATCATGTACACATAACGGAGAGTGTGTTAAGCAGTGTTGCTCTCATCATGTACCATAACAGAGTGTGTGGTGGTAAGTGTTGCTCTTATCATGTATACATTACGGAAAGAGTGTGGTGGGCAGTTTTGCTCTCATCATGTTCCATAACAGAGAGTGTGGTGGGCAGTGTTGCTCTTATCATGTACATATAACGGAGAGAGTGTTGAGCAGTGTTGCTCTCATCATGTACCATAACAGAGGGTGTGGTGGGAAGTGTTGCTCTTATCATGTACACATAACGGAGAGAGTGTGGTGGGCAGTGTTGCTCACATCATGTACACATAACGGAGAGTGTGGTGGGCAGTGTTGCTCTCATCATGTAACAAAACAGAGAGTGTGGTGGGAAGTGTTGCTCTTATCATGTGCACATAACGGAGAGAGTGTTGAGCAGTGTTGCTCTCATCATGTACACATAACGGAGAGAGTGTGTTGGGCAGTGTTGCTCTCATCATGTACACATAACAGAAAGTGGTGTTAGGAAGTGTTGCTTTCATCATGTACCATAACAGAGAGTGTGGTGGACAGTGTTGCTCTCATCATGTACCATAACGGAGAGTGTGTTAAGCAGTGTTGCTCTCATCATGTACCATAACAGAGGCTGTGGTGGGAAGTGTTGCTCTTATCATGTACATATAACGGAGAGAGTGTTGAGCAGTGTTGCTCTCATCATGTACCATAACAGAGGGTGTGGTGGGCAGTGTTGCTCTCATTATGTACACATAACGGAGAGTGTGGTGGGCAGTGTTACTCTCATCATGTACCATAACAGAGAGTGTGGTGGGCAGTGTTGCTCTCATCATGTACCATAACAGAGAGTGAGGTGGGCAGTGTTGCTCTCATCATGTACACATAACGGAGAGAGTGTTAAGCAGTGTTGCTCTCATCATGTATCATAACAGAGGGTGTGGTGGGAAGTATTGCTCTTATCATGTACACATAACGGAGAGAGTGTGGTGTGCAGTGCTGCTCTCATCATGTACCATAACAGAGGGTATGGTGGGAAGTGTTGCTCTTATCATGTACATATAACGGTGGGCAGTGTTGCTCTCAGCATGTACCATAACAGAGAGTGTGGTGGGAAGTGTTGCTCTTATCATGTACATATAACGGAGAGAGTGTTGAGCAGTGTTGCTCTCATCATGTACACATAAAGGAGAGTGTGTTGAGCAGTGTTACTCTCATCATGTATCATAACAGAGAGTGTGGTGGGAAGTGTTGCTCTTATCATGTACACATAACGGAAAGAGTGTGGTGGGCAGTGTTGCTCTCATCATGTACACATAAAGGAGAGTGTGTTGAGCAGTGTTGCTCTCATCATGTACACATATCGGAGAGTTTGTTGAGCAGTGTTGCTCTCATCATGTACCATAACAGAGAGTGTGGTGGGAAGTGTTGCTCTTATCATGTACAAATAACGGAAAGAGTGTGGTGGGCAGTGTTGCTCTCATCATGTACCATAACAGAGAGTGCGGTGGGCAGTGTTGCTCTCATCATGTATACATAACGGAGAGAGTGTGGTGGACAGTGTTGCTCTCATCATGTACACATAACGGAGAGTGTGTTAAGCAGTGTTGCTCTCATCATGTACCATAACAGAGTGTGTGGTGGTAAGTGTTGCTCTTATCATGTACACATAACGGAAAGAGTGTGGTGGGCTGTGCTGCTCTCATCATGTTCCATAACAGAGAGTGTGGTGGGCAGTGTTGCTCTTATTATGTACATATAACGGAGAGAGTGTTGAGCAGTGTTGCTCTCATCATGTACCATAACAGAGGGTGTGGTGGGAAGTGTTGCTCTTATCATGTACACATAACGGAGAGAGTGTGGTGGGCAGTGTTGCTCACATCATGTACACATAGCGGAGAGTGTGGTGGGCAGTGTTGCTCTCATCATGTAACATAACAGAGAGTGTGGTGGGAAGTGTTGCTCTTATCATGTACACATAACGGAGAGAGTGTTGAGCAGTGTTGCTCTCATCATGTACCATAACAGAGGGTGTGGTGGGAAGTGTTGCTCTCATCATGTACACATAACAGTAAGTGGTGTTGGGAAGTGTTGCTCTCATGATGTACCATAACAGAGAGTGTGGTGGACAGTGTTGCTGTCATCATGTACACATAACGGAGAGTGTGTTAAGCAGTGTTGCTCTCATCATGTACCATAACAGAGGCTGTGGTGGGAAGTGTTGCTCTTATCATGTACACATAACGGAGAGAGTGTTGAGCAGTGTTGCTCTCATCATGTACACATTACGGAGAGAGAGTGGTTGGCAGTGTCGCTCTCATCATGTACACATTACGGAGAGAGAGTGTTGAGCAGTGTTGCTCTCATCATGTACACATTACGGAGAGAGAGTGGTTGGCAGTGTCGCTCTAATCATGTACACGTAACGGAGAATGTGGTGGGCAGTGTTGCTCTTATCATGTACACATTACGGAGAGAGAGTGGTTGGCAGTGTCGCTCTCATCATGTACACGTAACGGAGAATGTGGTGGGCAGTGTTGCTCATGTACAAATAACGGAGAGGGTTGGTGCAGTATTGCTCTCATCATGTACACATAACGGAGAGTGTGTGTTAGGCAGTGTTGCTCTCATGATGTACACATAACGGAGAGTGTGGTGAGCACTGCTACTCGCATCATGTACCATAACGGGGAGTGTCTGGTAGGCAGTGTTGCTCTCATCATGTACACATAACAGCGAGTGTGGTGGGCAGTGCTGCTCTCATCATCTACAGATAACAGAGAGTGTGGTGGCAGTGTCGCACTCCTCATGCACAGATAACAGAAAGGGTGCTGGCAGTGTTGCTCTCATCATGTACACATAACAGAGAGTGTGGTGGGCAGTGTTGCTCTCATCATGTACACATATCGGAGAGTTTGTTAAGCAGTGTTGCTCTCATCATGTACCATAACAGAGAGTGTGGTGGGCAGTGTTGTTCTCATCATGTACACATATCGGAGAGTTTGTTAAGCAGTGTTGCTCTCATCATGTACACATAACAGAGAGTGTGTTGAGCAGTGTTGTTCTCATCATGTACACATATCGGAGAGTTTGTTAAGCAGTGTTGCTCTCATCATGTACCATAACAGAGGGTGTGGTGGGCAGTGTTGCTCTTATCATGTACAAATAACGGAAAGAGTGTGGTGGGCAGTGTTGCTCTCATCATGTACCATAACAGAGAGTGTGGTGGGCAGTGTTGCTCTCATCGTGTATACATAACGGAGAGAGTGTGGTGGGCAGTGTTGCTCTCATCATGTACACATAACGGAGAGTGTGGTGGGCAGTGTTGCTCTCATCATGTACCATAACAGAGGGTGTGGTGGGAAGTGTTGCTCTTATCATGTACACATAACGGAAAGAGTGTGGTGGGCAGTGTTGCTCTCATCATGTACCATAACAGAGAGTGTGGTGGGCAGTGTTGCTCTTATCATGTACATATAACGGAGAGAGTGTTGAGCAGTGTTGCTCTCATCATGTACCATAACAGAGGGTGTGGTGGGAAGTGTTGCTCTTATCATGTACACATATCGGAGAGAGTGTGGTGGGCAGTGTTGCTCTCATCATGTACACATAACGGAGAGTGTGGTGGGCAGTGTTGCTCTCATCATGTAACATAACAGGAAGTGTGGTGGGAAGTGTTGCTCTTATCATGTACACATAACGGAGAGAGTGTGGTTGGCAGTGTTGCTCTAATCATGTACACATTACGGAGTGAGTGTGGTTGGCAGTGTCGCTCTCATCATGTACACGTAAATGAGAATGTGGTGGGCAGTGTTGCTCATGTACAAATAACGGAGAGGGTGGGTGCAGTTTTGCTCTCATCATGTACACATAACGGAGAGTGTGGTGAGCACTGCTACTCGCATCATGTACCATAACGGGGAGTGTCTGGTAGGCAGTGTTGCTCTCATCATGTACACATAACAGAGAGTAAGGTGGACATTGCTGCTCTCGTCATGTACACATAACAGAGAGTGTAGTTGGCAGTGTTGCTCTCATCATGTACACATAACAGCAAATGTGGTGGCCAGTGTTGCTATCATCCTGTACACATAACGAAGAGTGTGGTGGGCAGTGTTGCTCTCATCATGTTCACATAACGGAGAGTGTGGTGGGCAGTGCTGCTCTCATCATCTACAGATAACAGAGAGTGTGGTGGCAGTGTCGCACTCCTCATGCACAGATAACAAAAAAGGGTGCTGGCAGTGTTGCTCTCATCATGTACACATAACGGAGAGTGTGGTGGGCAGTGTTGCTCTTATCATGTACAACTAACGGAGAAAGTTTGATGGGCAGTGTTACTCTCATCATGTACACATTCGGCGGAGTGTGGTGGGCAGTGTTGCTCTCATCATGTACAACTAACGGAGAGAGTTTGATGGGCAGTGTTACTCCCATCATGTACACATTTGGCGGAGAGTGTGGTGGGCAGTGTTGCTCTAATCATGTACACATTACGGAGAGTGTGGTGGGCAGTGTTGCTCTCATCATGTACAACTAACGGAGAATGTGGTGGGCAGTGTTGCTCTAATCATGTACTCATTACGGAGAGACTGTGGTTGGCAGTGTCGCTCTCATCATGTACACATAACGGAGAATGTGGTGGGCAGTGTTGCTCATGTACAGATAACGGAGAGTGTGGTGGACAGTGTTGCTCTCATTATGTACCTATAACGGAGAGTGTGGTGGGCAGTGTTGCTCGAATCATGTACCTATAACGGAGAGTGTGGTGGGCAGTGTTGCTCTCATCATGTACACATAACGGAGAGTGTGGTGGGCAGTGTTGCTGTCATCATGTACCATAACAGAGAGTGTTGTGGGCAGTGTTGCTCTCATTATGTAAACATAAGAGAGAGAGTGTGGTGGGCAGTGTTGCTCTCATTATGTACCTATAACGGAGAGTGTGGTGGGCAGTGTTGCTCTCGTCATGTACACATAACAGAGAGTAAGGTGGGCAGTGTTGCTCTAATCATGTACACATAACGGAGAGTGTGGTGGGCAGTGCTGCACTAATCATGTATAGATAACAGAAAGTGTGGTGGCAGTGTCGCACTTATCATGTACAGATATCGGAAAGGGTGGTGGCAGTGTTGTTCTCATCATGTACACATAACGGAGAGTGTGGTGGGCAGTGTTGCTGTCATTATGTACACATAACGGAGTGTGGTGGGCAGTGTTGCTCTCATTATGTACACATAACGGAGAGTGGGGTGGGCAGTGTTGCTCTAATCATATACACATAACGGAGAGTGTGGTGTGAAGTGCTGCACTCATCATGTACAGATAACAGAGAGTGTGGTAGCAGTTTCGCTCTCTTCATGTACGGATAACGGAACGGGTGGTGGGCAGTGTTGCTGTCATCATGTACCATAACAGAGAGTGTTGTGGGCAGTGTTGCTCTCATTATGTAAACATAAGAGAGAGAGTGTGGTGGGCAGTGTTGCTCTCATTATGTACCTATAACGGAGAGTGTGGTGGGCAGTGTTGCTCTCATCATGTACACATAACAGAGAGTAAGGTGGACATTGGTGCTCTCGTCATGTACACATAACAGAGAGTGTGGTGGGCAGTGTTGCTCTAATCATGTACACATAACGGAGAGTGTGGTGGGCAGTGCTGCACTAATCATGTACAGATAACAGAAAGTGTGGTGGCAGTGTCGCACTTATCATGTACAGATATCGGAAAGGGTGGTGGCAGTGTTGTTCTCATCATGTACACATAACGGAGAGTGTGGTGGGCAGTGTTGCTGTCATTATGTACACATAACGGAGTGTGGTGGGCAGTGTTGCTCTCATTATGTACACATAACGGAAAGAGTGTGGTGAGCAGTGTTGCTCTCATTATGTACACATAACGGAGAGTGGGGTGGGCAGTGTTGCTCTAATCATATACACATAACGGAGAGTGTTGTGTGAAGTGCTGCACTCATCATGTACAGATAACAGAGAGTGTGGTAGCAGTTTCGCTCTCTTCATGTACGGATAACGGAACGGGTGGTGGGCAGTGTTGCTCTCATCATGTACATATAACGGAGAGTGTGGTGTGCAGTGCTGCTCATATCATACACAGATAACAGAGAGTGGCAGTGTTGCTTTCATCATGTACACATAACGGAAAGGTTGGAAGGCAGTGTTGCTCTCATCATGTACACATGACGGAGAGTGTGGTGGACATTGTTGCTCTCATCATGTATAAATAACGGAGAGTGTGGTAGGCAGTAATGCTTTCATCATGTACACATAACAGAGAGTGTGGTAGGCAGTGTTGCTCTCATCAAAACCCATGGAGGCCGATTTGATGGACCGTGTTGTTCTTACCATGAACCCATGTAGGACAGTTTTGTTGGTAGTTTTGCTCATATCATGAAAACATGAAAGCCAGAAGGAAGGGCAGTGTCGTTCTTGTCGTATATCCATATAGGAGGGTATGGTGGATTATGTTGTTCTCATCATTAACACGTGTAGCGGAGTCATTATAAACCCATATAGGAGAGTGTGTTAGGAAATGTTGTTTTCATCATAAACCATTATATGAAAAGTGTATTGGATAGTAGTGTTCCCATCAGGAAGCCATGTAGGATAGAGTGTTCTGCGGTGGTGTTCTCATCATAAACCAATATAGGAGAGTGTGTTGGACACTGTAATTCTCATCATGAACCAATATAGGAGAGATCATAGGGCAGTGGTGTGTTCTTATCATGAGCCCATATTGTAGAACGCGTTGGACAGTGGGGTTCTCATCATTAAGTCATGTAGAAGAGTTTGTTGGACACTGTTGTTCTCATCATGAAACAATAAAGGTAAGTGTGTTAGGCAGTGTTGTTCTTATCATGAGCCCATATCGGAGAGAGTGTTGGACAGTGTTGTTCTCATCATGAACCAATATAGGAGAGTGTTATGATCAGCGTTGTTCTCATCATGAACCAATATAGGAGAGTGTAATGGCCAGCGTTGTTCTCATCATGAACCAATATAGGAAAGTGTAATGGTCAATGTGGTTCTCATCATAAACCAATATAGGAGAGTGTAATGATCAGCGTTGTTCTCATCATGAACCAATATAGGAGAGTGTAATGGTCAGCGTTGTTCTCATCATGAACCAATATAGGAGAGTGTAATGATCAGCGTTGTTCTCATCATGAACCCATATAGAACTGAGTGTTGAGCAGCGGTGTTGTCCTCATGATCCAATGTTTCAGAGTATTTTGGGCTATGGTGTTCTCATCATGAAGCCATGTAGAAGAGTGTGTTGGGCAGTGTTGATATCATCTGAACCAATATAGAATAGTGTGTTCTCTAGTGGTGTTGTCCCTATAAATTAATATACCAGAGTGTGTTTGGCAGTGTTGTTCTCATTATCAACCAATATGGGACAGTGTGTTGAGCCGTGGTGTTTTGATCGTTAACCAATATAGAGGAGTGTGTTGGCCAGTGTTGTTCTGACCATAAACCAATATAGGCAAGTGTAATGGTCAATGTTGTTCTCATCATGAACCAATATAGGAGAGTGTAATGATCAGCGTTGTTCTCATCATGAACCAATATAGGAAAGTGTAATGGCCAGTGTTGTTGTCGTCATGAACAAATATAGGAAAGTGTAATGGCCAGCGTTGTTCTCATCATAAACAAATATAGGAAAGTGTAATGGCCAGCGTTGTTCTCATCATGAACCAATATAGGAAAGTGTAATGGCCAGCGTTGTTCTCATCATGAACGAATATAGAAAAGTGTAATGATCAGCGTTGTGCTCATCATGAACCAATATAGGAAAGTGTAATAGCCAGCGTTGTTCTCATCATGAACAAATATAGGAAAGTGTAATAGCCAGCGTTGTTCTCATCATGAACAAATATAGGAAAGTGTAATGGCCAGTGTTGTTGTCGTCATGAACCAATATAGGAAAGTGTAATGATCAGCGTTGTTCTCATCATGAACCAATATAGGAAAGTGTAATAGCCAGCGTTGTTCTCATCATGAACAAATATAGGAAAGTGTAATGGCCAGTGTTGTTGCCGTCATGAACCAATATAGGAAAGTGTAATGATCAGCGTTGTTCTCATCATGAACCAATATAGGAAAGTGTAATAGCCAGCGTTGTTCTCATCATGAACAAATATAGGAAAGTGTAATGATCAGCGTTGTTCTCATTATGAAGCAATATAGGAGAGTGTAATGGCCAGCGTTGTTCTCATCATGAACAAATATAGGAAAGTGTAATGGCCAGCGTTGTTCTCATCATGAACCAATATAGGAGAGTTTAATGGCCAGCGTTGTTCTCATCATGAACCAATATAGGAAAGTGTAATGGCCAGCGTTGTTCTCATCATGAACCAATATAGGAAAGTGTAATGGCCAGCGTTGTTCTCATCATGAACCAATATAGGAGAGTGTAATGATCAGCGTTGTTCTCATCATGAACCAATATAGGAAAGTGTAATGATCAGCGTTGTTCTCATCATGAACCAATATAGGAGAGTGTAATGGTCAGCGTTGTTCTCATCATGAACCAATATAGGAGAGTGTAATGATCAGCGTTGTTCCCATCATGAACCAATATAGGAGAGTGTAATGATCAGCGTTGTTCTCATCATAAGCAAATATAGGAAAATGTAATGATCAGCGTTGTTCTCATCAAGAAGCAATATAGGAAAGTGTAATGGTCAGCGTTGTTCATATCATGAACCAATATAGGAGAGTGTAATGATCAACGTTGTTCTCACCATGAACCAATATAGGAGAGTGTAATGGTCAGCGTTGTTCTCACCATGAACCAATATAGGAGAGTGTAATGGTCAGCGTTGTTCATATCATGAACCAATATAGGTGAGTGTAATGATCAACGTTGTTCTCATCATGAACCAATATAAGAAAGTATAATGGTCAGCGTTGTTCTCAAAATGAACCAATATAGGAAAGTGTAATGATCAGCGTTGTTCTCATCATGAACCAATATAGGAAAGTGTAATGGTAAATGTTGTTCTCATTATGAACCAATATAGGAGAGTGTAATGGTCAATGTTGTTCTCATCATGAACCAATATAGGAAAGTGTAATGGTCAATGTTGTTCTCATCATGAACCAATATAGGAGAGTGTAATGATCAGCGTTGTTCTCATCATGAACCAATATAGGCAAGTGTAATGGTCAATGTTGTTCTTATCATGAACCAATATAGGAAAGTGTAATGGTCAATGTGGTTCTCATCATGAACCAATATAGGAGAGTGTGTTCGGCAGTGGTGTTCTCATCATGAAGGCATGTAGGAGATTGTGTTAGGCAGTGGTATTCTCAAAATGTATCCATGAAGGTCAGTGTGTTGGGCAGAGGTGTTCTCATCCTGAACCAAAATTGAAGAGTGTGTTAGGTTGTGATGTTCCCCTCATGTACCCATTACGGCCAATGTGTTGGACACTGTTGTTCTAATTATGAACCAATATAGAAAAGAATGTAAGTCAGTGGTCATGTACCCATGAAGGACAGTGTGTTGGGCAATATTGTTCTCATCATGAACCAATATAAAAGAGTGTGTTAGGCAGTAGTGTTGTCTTCATATACCCATGAAGGACAGTGTGTTGGGCAGAGTTGTTTTCATCATGAACCAATATAAAAGAGTGTGTTAGGCAGTAGTGTTGTCTTCATGTACCCATGAAGGACAGTGTGTTGGGCAGAGTTGTTTTCATCATGAACCAATATAGAAGAGTGTGTTAGGCAGTAGTTTTGTCTTCAGGTACCCATGAAGGACAGTGTGTTGGGCAGAGTTGTTTTCATCATGAACCAATATAGAAGAGTGTGTTAGGCAATAGTGTTGTCTTCATGTACCCATGAAGGCCCATGTGTTGGGCAGAGTTGTTTTCATCATGAACCAATATAGAAGAGTGTGTTAGGCAGTAGTTTTGTCTTCATGTACCCATGAAGGACAGTGTGTTGGGCAGTGGTGTTTTCATCATGAACCAATATAGAAGAGTGTGTTAGGCAGTCGTGTTGTCTTCATGTACCCATGAAGGACAGTGTGTTGGGCAGAGTTGTTTTCATCATGAACCAATATAGAAGAGTGTGTTAGGCAGTAGTTTTGTCTTCATGTACCCATAAAGGACAGAGTGTTAGGCAGTAGTGTTGTCTTCATGTACCCATGAAGGACAGTGTGTTAGGCAGTAGTGTTGTCTTCATGTACCCATGAAGGACAGAGTGTTAGGCAGTAGTGTTGTCTTCATGTACCCATGAGGGACAGTGTGTTAGGCAGTAGTGTTGTCTTCATGTACCCATGAAGGACAGAGTGTTAGGCAGTAGTGTTGTCTTCATGTACCCATGAAGGTTAGTGTGTTAGGCAGTAGTGTTGTCTTCATGTACCCATGAAGGACAGAGTGTTAGGCAGTAGTGTTGTCTTCATGTACCCATGAAGGACAGTGTGTTAGGCAGTAGTGTTGTCTTCATGTACCCATGAAGGACAGAGTGTTAGGCAGTAGTGTTGTCTTCATGTACCCATGAAGGACAGTGTGTTAGGCAGTAGTGTTGTCTTCATGTACCCATGAAGGACAGAGTGTTAGGCAGTAGTGTTGTCTTCATGTACCCATAAAGGACAGTGTGTTAGGCAGTAGTGTTGTCTTCATGTACCCATGAAGGACAGAGTGTTAGGCAGTAGTGTTGTCTTCATGTACCCATGAAGGACAGTGTGTTGGGCAGTGGTGTTCTTAGCATGAATTAACAGAGAAGAGTGTGTTCGTAAGTGGTGTTATGTTCATGTACCCATGAAAACAGTGTATTAGGCAGTGGTGGTATTATCATGAACTAATATACGAGAGTGTGTTGCGAAGTGGGGTTCTCATCATGAAGCCAATAAAGAGAATTTCGCTGGGCACTGGTGTTTCCATCATGTTCCTTTCTATGAGAGATTGCTGGGAATGTTTTTTCCCATCATGCACACAGTGAAGAAAGTATGGTAGGCAGCGTTCTTCTCAATACGAACCCATGTAGGAGAGTGTGGTTGGCAATGTTATTCTTATCATGAATCCATGTAGGTTATATCAATAGTTTTCAAAATGTTGTCAATATGTTTTTGTTAACATGTATAGGTGTGGGGCGTATGTGGGAGGACTGATCTGCTGTTAACATGTGCCATTGAGATGATGTGTCGGGCATTATTCACATGTACGGGTGTGGGGACACTGTGGTAGCGAGTGTTGTTGTTTCCATCTGTCATTTGGTCGGTAGTGTTTTCGTATCGATAATTGTCGGAAGAATAACGAGCTATCCACATTACATGTGCTTGTGTAAACTCATTTAAGTACTTTTTATATCTCTGCATGCTTGTTAAGATAACGTCTTAACAACAGCAAAAAATCATTAAAGTAGTCAGAGAGGAACCTGTATATCAATAAAATTTATGCAACAACACATCAATCTTGTGAGGCAGTATTTGTAAGATGAATTTAAATAGTTCCAGAACAGTCGTGTGTATTTTCAGCAAAAGCAGTACATGAAATGTGTATTGCACTATTGCTGTTTCAAGTCAGTATGTCTGATCGGATTAACTGTTATTTGTTTTTCTGACCTCTAGACTGGCTCTGCTGCAGAAGTCGGAAATAATGGCAGGATGTCTCGGGTCGTCATAGAAACCGAGTATAGAGTTGACGTTCTCGTGGCGGATATCACGAATCTGTACAAATGACAAGAATAGTGGAGATAGTCTAAACCTGTCTAAATCTGTAGCGGCACACTTTTTACTGTCGAGTGTTAAGTCACTTATCCCCTATGAATAACAGGCACTTCTTCAGTTTAATGACGATAAATATGCTAGCTACAAAAGTCATGCTAAGATTTAAATACATTGTATAGAGAAACAGTTTGATAAATACTTTTATTCTCATCTTCTCAGACCTAACGTTATTAAAAATATTAAAAACATATTTTTTTAACAGTAAGAATGTTTGGTAAGGAATTATTTAGCTATAAAATAAAAACATTTTCTTTACTTTATGTATATATTATTAGGCTTAACTTTTGAAGATTACTTTCAATGCCGAAATTAACATTTCATCTTTATATTACAGTAAAATATTAAAATTTCATATCAATATCTGAACATGCATTTGTTTATTTAGCATGTCAATAAAATCCTACTTACTATTTATATAATAGTCGAACATTGTTACTAAATATATATAGGGTAGTTGAATAAACGGCGGACTCCTAAAGACCACGTAAAAACAAAGGCACCCAACCAAAACCATCTATTACATCTTTAATACTACTTAGATCAAAATATAATACAGGATAGGGTTGCTGAATAAACGGTGGTCCCTTAAGGGTCCAGTAAAAAACAAAGGCACCCGCCTCTTACGATCTTGATCTCTTATAAAAATCGGCATCCCACCGACATCAAAAGGTAGGGGAAATGAGGTACACAAAAATGTAATATATGAATAATAATTCTACCAACCCCTTCCCCCATTCCCCTATTGTAATTGCACTAACATTATTATTGGAAAAAAATTATAAAAAAACAAAACCCCACTCAATGTATACACATCATCTGTATTATACAAACCCATCTAATTTCCTTTTCAGCTTAGAGAAAGACTTTCATACATTGTAAAAAAATTGACCCTTTTTATACATACTTCATTATGCCCTTGTAGATGAATGGTTTACTCTGTCCTGCCATAGCCGAGGACTTTCTCCTTGTATGTACAAAAATGTACAATAAGGAGAATGGTTTAGGGGCGGTCCTGCCTCGGGTGTTCAGACATTGATTAAACGGTACATAGGCACAGGACCCCCCCCCCCCCACACACACACACACACACACCCCTTCCCCAACACACATACACACACTAAAAACTACTACCCCACCACCCACCAATGCTAAAAAGGATATGTGCATAGGCAGACCCCTTCCAAAAAGGGATCAAAAGTACGAAATTATCCATCTTTCCAAGCTTTTTAGCTTTGTAAATAGGTAACCGAAATTGGATACCTGATAGGGGCCCACTATTTGGCACATTGGTCATAACTCTTAAAGTCATGTTTGGGCAACATAACGGGGTCACGATAAAATACGAATGTATGTGCTGACTCTTAAATAAACCAGTTGTCAGTCAGTCAGTTACATTTAGGTATCCATTAGTTATTACTGTTTACCTTCTGTATTATATCTGTAGGCTATTTGCGTTTGCAATTTTACATGTTAAACGTCAGTCTTAATAAGCGTGCCTGTTTTTGTTTGTTTGTTGTTGTTGTTGTTGCTTTGTTCAACATAATCACGTCTATATATACTAACCGCAGAATACATTGAGTCATGGCGAATATTGTATACCATTGTACGTGCAGTTGTGAGCATTATGGTGTGTGTGTGTGTGTGTGTGTGTGTGTGTGTGTGTGTGTGTGTGTGTGTGTGTGTGTGTGTGTGTGTGTGTGTGTGTGTGTGTGTGTGTGTGTGTGTGTGTGTGTGTGTGTGTGTGTGTGTGTGTGTGTGTGTGTGTGTGTGTGTGTGTGTGTGTGTGTGTGTGTGTGTGTGTGTGTGTGTGTGTGTGTGTGTGTGTGTGTGTGTGTGTGTGTGTGTGTGTGTGTGTGTGTGTGTGTGTGTGTGTGTGTGTGTGTGTGTGTGTGTGTGTGTGTGTGTGTGTGTGTTTGGCAAACACAAGCTTTGTAATGGTATTTTCTTTTGAAATTAAACATGCATACAATTCAAGGCACGGCACGCTCAAAATAATGTTGTTTTCGTGACTGTACATGCATGTTCAATTTAACCTGACATTACTATTTAAATTGTACCATTATTCTTAGTAATTATAATTATTTAAATAGACTATGTAAAAGCATCACATGAAAAATGGCATGTCTGGTTCATAATGCAAAACTGACGTGAAACTTAAAAGTATAAAAACACACTTTATGCTCTCGACTTATATTGACGACTAACCCAGAATATGTTGTGTTATACTTTCTTTAAATGCCTTATCTGCATACGTAACTTATCCATACTCTTTAGTACTTACCATTTTTATCACATTTAAGACTTTAGTTTTTACTTCAAAACCTTTAGCACGTATTTCCTTTACGTGAACGAGATCTCCCTGAAATACAAGAAAGGTCAACATTGAATAAGTTATAATATAGAAATATATATACAATATATATGTGATAGACGACAAAATAGAGTTGAATCGGGCACTAAACATAACATCGATATAATTGTCACTTAATCTGAGAGTTGTTTAAAGCTGGAAGCTCTCTGGTCAACATCTGTACCTTTTCCTGCCTAGTGGCTTTCTCTTTAATATTGACATGCTGTATAAAGCAATTCCTACAAATTACGTTACATCATTACCATTTGGTGCAGGGATCATTCCTGTTTCTTGAATACAACCTGCCCTTATTGAAAGAGTAATGTTGCATTGTCGAAACGTATAAATTACTATAAATTTACTATCAGGAATGTTGTTAATATAACGTATGTCATCCAAATACAATTTCCGTCATGTAAGTGTTTTATCGTCTTTATAACAGACCTGATCGTTTTAACATTCGTGACAGGAAGGATTTCCGTCATAAATGTAGTAATGAAAATCCAGACAATATTGCTTTGATCCGATTGTAACATGATGGAAGAAAAGCCACAACAATTTGTCTACTAGCAACAGATGTGTATTTTTCATGTATCATTTTTTGGAGTATACTGTTTTGTGCGAAAACATAGATCTCTGATTATACAAATTTGAGCCATTTACTGTCCTACTTTTACAAATGTAATATATAAATATTATTTTTTTTTTTTAAATACTATAAATTGAAAATTTCAGAAAGAATTTTACGAAATGGTGTTGAAATTGTAATACAAGAAGTATCCTAGAGCTGATATTTAGACTCGTATTGAAAATTTTTTCGACTGCACACTCTATATCCAAAGCCAATGATAGTTGATTAGTCCCAGCAACTCTAATGTGCTATCACGATTTTTCTCGCTCTTGCTGTAGTTGCAGGTGTGTGTCAGAACAAGCGGTCTTTATAATCACTATGTTTTTGAGACATTCATTTACTTAAACCAATGTCAATAAATTACAATTACCAGTTCTATTGATTGTATGACACTTCACACTCTTAACTTTGTACGATTTACCAACGTGTTCTCTTTTTTCGACTTCAAGCAAGCGTCGATATAAGTGGGTTCCTTTTACAATGTATTCTGTCGCGTCTTAGGAAACTAATCTAAACTGCTTAAAAATGACAGCCTTACATTCACTTACATCAAAGTGACATTTTCTTACATTATCTTCAGGGGCACCCGTAGCCAAGCAGTAAGAGCCGCTGACATGTACATTCTGAACTTACCCAGCCTCTCTTCGCGTAGGGTCGATTTCGAATAGGGGAAAGAACGTTTCAGTCTTACTTGAGATGTGTCGTTGGTTCTACCCACACATGTGTCGTTTTCCACCAACAATTAGTCGGACGTCAAAAATGTGACCAAACATGTCATTGAGGTGTCACAAGAACACACAAACACACAAATTTCATCATTTAGGTATGTATGTTTTTTTCTTATCAGTTAACGCTTGTCGTTTGAAATGTTGACAAAGATTTATGAATGTGTCATTTTGTGGGAAACAAACGCCTGAATATTTCGCGGAAACAGAATTGCTGGCCCATGTCTTTGTTAAGTCCAACAAATTTATGAAAATGTGTAAAATAACAGTATAAAATCCAAAATGTTTTCTTTAACGCGGAGACATAAAAATACATCGACATGCCAAAGCGAATTTATGAAGATCCGCATACACCTAGGACAACACTGATTCTGTATAGCAGGGGGTTCTTCCAGAACAAATGTTTTCTAGCTAACCACGTGTTCGGTCCGATTTTACAAGAAGCATATCTCACAAGTCCCAGAAGAAAAACACAAGAGGTTGCTCAGCGGAATCTAAAATGGTTTCGCGACATCCATCGGGGCTGTATCGATCCTACACACCGCGAGCTCTGGTTCTGTACATATAATTCATTTACTTATCGAACCATTATTCGTCCATTTTTCAGTGCTTGTGCGAAGATGGCAGATTTTTGATAGATACAATAAATGTTGATCGGAGAAGTAAGGTTTGTGCAGTTTGGTGAATCAGAAAGTCGAACCAATATGCAAGTATGCCAGTATAGTACATGTATATATATACGTCATATATGTAAAACACGAAGCAGTTTTGGGTGTAAATTTCTCTAAATTAGAACTGTTAAATAAAAATAGTATAACATTATAAATATTTAATTGTAATATCTGTAATATTTTTTTTGAAATATACAAAAACAGCTGACATTCTCCCGCTCGAGAAGACAAAATGAAATGTCTTTCAATTATGTTCTAAGCGAAAAGCATTTGCTTGTACATGTATGTGTATAATATATGATATGCACAGTTAATGTTGGAATACTTCGTTTGTTTGAAAAATGTATAATTAAGTGGTGATTTAACATTATTCACTGCGATGTACTTCAGACAGTGTTACCTGGCTACTGGTTGTACCAAGAAAAAAAAAAAAACGACACTTGAGAACGATAATTACACATTAACAGAACATATTTCCTAATCGGTTATTAACAAATAGGCACACACTAAACTTTAACCTTTAATATAAACACGGAAAGGTTCGAAGTGGATGTGCAGTATCACCGTATAAATCAAGCACTTACAATGATGGTTATATCAGAATATGCGCTTTGTAGTATCAGTTTTGTTCTGTAGTCTGAAATCATGTGCAACTTCTTTAGTATGTACAATAGACCGCATTATCGATTTGGGAGCGCATTGAGCTGAAATTATAATCCGGACAGTGTTTTATCATTGCAAGCGTTCACCCACAATCATGTAGCGGTGGCGTGTCAGCTAGTAATTGACCGAAGTGGAACATCGTAGGTACTGATGCGAAAATTGACGCCTTTTGTAGAAAATGAAATGTATGAAACTTAATACAATAGGAACTTAAAATCAGCGCGGGATGGGCAGCGAGAGTACAAATAAGTAAGAGTAGTATGTTCCCTGGTGAAGTTGATATTCTTGCTAAAATGACACAGTCTGGGCGTGAGTTGGAATAAATCTACACGTATATACGAACTCATGTAGACTGTAGGACTTTCGAGCATTGTAAACTAAAACAAATATTACCACGTTCAGCACATAACTAGAAATATATTTATCTTATATTGTTATGATAATGCTATTCCAAAGCAAAAACAAAGGGTTAATTAACCAAATACAGAACATAATTATATTTTCAAAATACACGATCTAAACTTAAACATTTTATTTGTTGTATATACTTTTTTACAGGCCTTTTACGTTAAGACAGTTACAACAACTGGATAACCATCTAAAATTACATAATTCTTCTGTTTCTCGTAGGCTAATTAATTATTAATATGTTCAATGATTCATTGCATATGCACTTGAACACCAGGCTGCGTGGATGATATCCAGAACCAACGTCACTGATCGGAATACA
The DNA here is from genome assembly GCA_007844125.1 of Sinonovacula constricta. Lineage (NCBI taxonomy): Eukaryota > Metazoa > Mollusca > Bivalvia > Cardiida > Solecurtidae > Sinonovacula > Sinonovacula constricta. Next base: position 27,188,868 of record CM017563.1, read on the forward strand.
CCAAGCTCTATGATCGCTATCCGGAACCAACGTCACTGATCGGAATACACCAGGCTGCATGGTCGATATACAGAACCAATGATCACTGATCGGAATACACCAAGCTGCATAGTCGATATCCAGAACCAACGTCACTGATCGAAATACACCAAGCTGCATTGTCGATATCCAGAACTACTGATCACTGATCGAAATACACCAAGCTGCATGGTCGATATCCAGAATCAATGATCACTGATCGGAATACACCAAGCTGCATGGTCGATATCCAGAATCAATGATCACTGATCGGAATAGACCAGGCTGCATTGTCGATATTCAGAACCAACGTCACTGATCGAAAAACGCCAAGCTGCACTGTCGATATCCAGAATCAATGATCAAAGATCGGAATACGCCAGGCTGCATTGTCGTTATCCAGAATCAATGATCACTGATCGGAATACGCCAGGCTGCATTGTCGATATCCAGAATCAATGATCACTGATCGGAATACGCCAGGCTGCATGGTCGATATCCAGAACCAATGATCACTGATCGGAATACACCAAGCTGCATGGTCGACATCCGGAACCAATGATCACTGATCGGAATAGACCAGACTGCATTGTCGATATCCAGAACCAATGATCACTGATCGGAATAGACCAGACTGCATTGTCGATATCCGGAACCAATGATCACTGATCGGAATATACCAGACTGCATTGTCGATATCCAGAACCAATGATCACTGATCGGAATAGACCAGACTGCATGGTCGATATCCAGAACCAATGATCACTGATCGGAATAGACCAGACTTAATTGTCGATATCCAGAACCAATGATTACTGATCGGAATACACCAAGCTGCATGGTCGACATCCGGAACCAATGATCACTGATCGGAATAGACCAGACTGCATTGTCGATATCCAGAACCAATAATCACTGATCGGAATACACCAAGCTGCATGGTCGACATCCGGAACCAATGATCACTGATCGGAATAGACCAGACTGCATGGTCGATATCCAGAACCAATGATCACTGATCGGAATAGACCAGACTGCATTGTCGATATCAAGACCCAATGATCACTGATCGGAATAGACCAGACTGCATAGTCGATATCCAGAACCAATGATCACTGATCGGAATAGACCACACTGCATGGTCGATATTCAGAACCAATTATAATTGATCGGAATACCTCAAGCTGCATGGTCGATATCCAGAAGCAATGATCACTGATCATCATACACCAGACTGCATGGTCGATATACAGAACCAATGATCACTGATCATTATACACCAGGCTGCATAGTCGATATCCAGAACCAACGTCACTGATCGAAATTGACCAGACTGCATGGTCGATATCCGGAACCAATGATCACTGATCGGAATACACCAAGCTGCATAGTCGATATCCAGAACCAACGTCACTGATCAGAAAAGACCAGGCTGCATCGTCGATATTCAGATCCAACGATCGCTGATCCGAATACCACAAGTTACATGGTCGATATCTAGAACCAATGATCACTGATCGGAATACATTGAGCCGCATGGTCGATATCCAGAACCAGTAATCACTAATGAGCGGAATACACGTGGTTGCGTGGTCTATATCCGGAACCAAAGATCACTTATCGCAATACATTTGACTGCGTGGATGATATCCAGAACCAATGATCACTGATTGGTTCGCACCAAGCTGCATGGTCGATATCCAGAACTACTGACCGGAATACATAAGGCTTCATAGTCGATATCCAGAACCAATGATCACTGATCGGAATACACTAGGCTGCATGGTCGATATCCAGAACCAATGATCACTGATCGAAATACACCAGGTTGCATGATCGATATCCAGAACTACTGATCACTGATCGGAATACGCCAGGCTGCATGGTTTATATCCAGAACAAATGAATACCAGTACCGATAATTTACTACTAGAAATTACACTCGCTCTCACTGTAATTGTCTAATCCGTCCATATGAGTAGAATAGCTTTTTGGCAGCCGAAGACTCACCTGCTTTCAAATGCATTTTCTTGTCACCTTTTGGTAGTGCTGCTCGAGCATTGTAAGTTCGTCCAATAATCATTAAATGATAACCATAAAAATCATATTTATTATTAAGTAAACTGTTTTTATACATTTAGACAAAGCAAATGATGCAGCATGTGCCATACACAGTTGAAGACCATTTGTTTGAAAACACTTGAGCTCCCTTAAGTTAAATTACTAATTGGATGTAGTGCTTCTGATAGCATAATGTACTGAGTAAAACATAAATTGGGAAACCTTCAACGCTTTGCATCAATGTTTTTCTTTTTTTCTACTCACATTAAATCTGGCGGTGTCCGTAATATCTGCAAACTCGTGAAGACTAGCCATGGACCTGCTGGGTTTCTCGGCGGCTTTCAGAAGATCAGGTTTGTCAGAAATGTTACCGTTCATTATCTAGAAAACAAGAGCATGCGTATTATGTAATTATCACGAATGGATCAAACATAGGCGTGAAGTGATGATTCAGACCAGCTTACTGGGTGTTAGGGCAGGTTAGCAGCAGGTCAGTGATTAAGATCTAAATTTGAGTTTACATTTGAGGAGTTTCTTTCACAAATATGAAATTAATTACACCAATGTGTAATTAGTATTGTCATAAGCAAAATTATGCAATTTTATGCAAATTAGATGTTAAGCAAATTGGTGTCATACCACGCCAAACGCATACAAATTATTAAGTCCTTTATTCGGAAAGTATATGTGATATTTTTATTTTTCTTCTAATATCAGTTCTTGAATTATATCGATTCACAATCTGTAAAGGTCTCTTAAACTACCGATATAGGAACCATAAAGTTTTTGTCTGTTTGGTTTAAATAACAGTATCATAAAAGGATTAAATTAACTTAGCTTCTACAGAAAATTAAAACACGATGATAAGCAAACTACATGAGAGATTTTGGAAGCTATAAATGCCTTAAAATCTTCGTGTCGGTGTAATCTGGTTTCTGTTGGCAGTTAATTTAGCAATATACAAATGTGCCAGTAATGCGTTTTTGTGAATACAAAAGCTATGTTTTTAATCTTTCTATAGCTCTTAATTTCTTAATAGAAGGGCTATTCATTTGTATGTATACCTCTTCCATTTTTTGTTGTGGTTTGAGGTGGCAATATTCAAATGTACATGGACTAAACGTGAACCAGCCTGAGTAAAAGCTGCTTCCCTTTTTTGTTACTATGCAAACACATTCTGGACTTGCAATGAGAACATAGGATTTAAAGTGTGATTATGTTTTTATTTTATTTCTTAAACTGACTTTGGCATTTCTCCTGTAGATAACAAGTTAATGTCTGAACACAGAATTGTTAGTTCGGTCTACATCATTTATGAATATTTATTGAAAAAAGCTAACTGCGCTTCGTCTAGAAATGTAGATGGTTGGCTTTCACATATCGTTCTAGGTGGCTGAAGAGAAATCAATGACAGCTATCGCATTTCTTGGATATGATGTCGATTCGGTTGACATGTCTGTAAAATCTATATTTACACACTCGGAGAGTGAAAAAATATTCATGGTGATTTTAAGTTACAAGAATGTAATGTTCGGAAAATTACAATTCAGTAAATTTACATTTTTATAAAGTTGCTTTTACCAGTCGTATTTTATGCGAATGTTTTATTATGCAACAATGGCTATTAAAAGCAAATAATAAAATTCGGGAACCTGAGGGCATTGAGAGGATAAGTGTATGTTTGAAAAGTTCGTGCTGGCAATCAGCAAGAGAGCAATGCTCCAAAGTGGGATTAGAAAGGCGGCGGAAGTATCTCGAGTAGTACAGCTGGTGCGATTTACTCTATGCACAGAAGATGGGGAGTAACTCACCTAGGCACAGCTATGGCACTTATAACTGGTTAGAATTAGTTTATTCATAAAAAATTGTAAAATGTGTGAGAAGGAAGAATCATTAGATATATTCTTTCATCTTTCACAAGAAAGTATAAGGCGGCAAAGCAGAGTACTGCTGCAAGCTACTGTAATGTTGTTATTTATTATTATTTATATACAGACCCTTAAGGGATGGTAATACAAGACACGAAGGATGGTTTACACTTTTATTCAGATGCTCCGACAACAACTACCCTTTAATACATACATACAACAATCTTAAAGGATTAGAGAGGCGGGGCTTATCAGCCAATGGGCGGGCTAAGCCGCTCGGGGCTTATCAGCCAGTGGTCGACCTTGTCTGCTACTTCTCTTCTTAACACGAATGAAATGTTTGACATTAATAGAATACATTACTTTTATTAACGGATTAGATTAAAACGCTATGTGACCTACAATAAGAACACATATTTATCATATTTACCTAATAATATCTTTCAATATTTTCAAGTCTATTAATCAACTATTAAATCAATTAGTTTTGCAGCTCAAGTAATTTATATTTGATCAATCTCAGTTCACCTTTAATCAATCCCAGTTTCTCTTACCTCAATGACTGTGTCCTAAAATCAAGAAATTTGTTTAAATGATAACTAGGCTCGTATAAAATTCCAAAGCTATTTTATGTCCGAATAATGCCAGTGAAACTGAAGACATAAATAATGTTTTGATTGTTCTGGACTTCCAGGGAAATGTTCACACATTTTCCGATGTCTGTTAATTAATGAAAAATGTCGGCATGTGGTCTTAGTCATTTAATTCACACGGCAATAAAATAATACAAGGAAATGACCTTAGAATTAGTCCTTTGATGAACTTAAACTTTTTAACACAAACGTATTATTATGACCTGTAAAATTTTAACGCGTTGTTTCAGTTATACCAAACACGCTTACATATTTTAATTGTTCTAACACACGAAATGATTAACTAAGAACTAGCACACATATAAATCCGCTCATAATTGACAGACATTATTATGGCAAGTTAATCAAAACATATTGATTCAATAATACGCCCTAAACCGCTTTGGCTTGCGACGTTGCGATCCGAACGTCGGAGAGGTGATTTGATGTTGTTAGAAAGAAAGTTGGTTTCTAGATGATCAGCGTAACGACCACGTTCCCTTGGCGTTGGATTGTCGACGTTATTTGGTATCGGGACCAGCTTGAAATGTGAAGAATCGCGGGTTGTTTCTAGACCCTCGTAACATACTGTAATCATCGGCCCTTTTCGGCGGACGACGTAGCCTTGTTTATGAGTAAATGGTGTTAATAGCTTCTTTTTCACTGTCTGTTTTACTAGAACAGGGTCACCCGGTTGTAATGTGCAAGGTTTCGCTTTTCGTTTGACATCAGCGTGCTGTTTGTTCTTAAGTTCGGCATTTATGTCTCTTTGACATACTATTTGTCGTTTATTGTCACTAAGAATTCTGGCAGTTTTGTTTTCATTTTATTTTTCTGTCAAACATGAGTTCAAATGGTGTCAGATTTTGCTTGGGTGTGGAGAACTTCTGTAATTCATGAGAAACAATGTTAATTCGGATTTAAAGTTTTTTCTCTAAAACTGATGCAGTTTTCATAGTTTTCACCAATGGTTTCATAAAGGCTTCAGCAGTGCCGTTGGCTGTCGGGTTAAGTGGGGTAATTTTCCCGTGCTTAAACCCAATGTTACTTGCAAACTCGGCGAACTAATGTGGGGAATGGTCCATAGAATATTAATTTCACGCGTTTCGTAGTATAGCGTGAAATGTTTGTTTATATATATATATGTATATTACATGTATATATAAACATGTATTGACATATGAAACAATGATCATGTGTACAGATGATATACAAGAAAACATTACAGTGTCATTACAGATGGCTCAGAGTGAGGTCAAACACTCCGCGATAGACAAGTGACAAGTGTGGCACAGGTTTCCAGAGTAAAATTCGAGTCTTATCGCAGTTGAGTATTATCTGTTGGGGAGAGAGAACATGTATTTACAATTGCATAAATGTGTACCATTTGATTTGCTGCCAAAATTGACATCTACGACTCGTGTTTACAAATAAATACGTCACGTCTGGTCACACAAATATCTTGTGTTTGTTATTTATATTTTGTTTGATATGATAATAGCATAGTATAGACATCTACAGACACTTCGCCCCATGGCCCATTTGGTAGTGGACTTAGCTTAATTGGTTCCGGTGTCAAATGTGGCGATGCGGACATAGATGGGATGCAAGTTTTGCATTGCCCATCAACCAGTTTGTCAAGATATGGGAACCAACACGATTCACGAATTTATGCCTTGGTCCGGTTTCACCCCTGGTGTCCCTCGTTTGCGAGGTTAACGACGTGTCCCTGCAGGCTGTCTGGGATGCACAATCTCGTGCCTCGTAAAAGAACAATTCCGATGTCAGTTGAAACGATTGACAAATCTTCAGACAACTGTTGATAACAGCTTAATCTGGCATCCCCTGAGCATGTTTGTTTAAGCCGCATGTTATTTTGTAATGCGTTCATAACGCATTACAGCACACAGTCTTCGGACGTCGCGGGGCCACGTCACTGAGAACTAGTGAGCTTGGTACCACGGAGTTAGCTATAAATCTGACATATTCTTCCGCGATGCTCTTGCCGTTTAACCGGATGCCTTAAACAATAATCAGCGATCATTGATTTCCCGGGATTATGTTTCACCTTGAAATTGTATGTGGTCAGTCTCAATCTCCACCTTTCAAGTCGAGCAGATTTTATGCGATTAACACAAATTGTAATGGTTTGCATTCGGTCACTAGCTGAAATTTCTGTCCATACAAATATATATGAAAATGTTCAAAACCCCACACGCACGCTAACATTTCACGTTCTGTTTGGCTGTACCTCTGCTCTACTGCGATTAACGTTCTGCTTCCGTAAGCCTCTACTTTATTTTCTTGAATTAATATTCCGGACACTCCCTGTGGGCTTGCGTCTGCCCAGTGTACTGTTCGCTTCTTAGGGTCAAAATATGTCATGACCGTGCTGCCGCAGAGCTCTTGCTTCAGATGATCGAATGCCTTTTCCTGGTGCTGTGTCTATTTAAACTCGATGGTATCTTATAAAAGCTCTCGCAGCGGCGCTGTAATGGTTGAATACCTGTCGATGAACTTAGACAGGTAATTAGTCATGTCCAGGAATGAGCTGAGTTCACACGCGTTCTTTGGCTCGGCTACGTTTTTGATCACTGTAATTTTAGCTCGCTGTAATTTTAGCTGGGTCTGGACTGATACCTTTGTCAGAAAAGACATATCCATAGAACTTGAGAGACGTTTTTTCCGAACTCGCATTTTGTTTGTTGAGAGTAAGGTTCTTTTCTTGAAGTCTCTTTAAGACAGCTTCAAGTCTCTGATCATGAAGAGTTTTGTTTGGAGCATGAATTATAATGTCATCGGAAATATTAAGCGTTCCTTCCAGTCCTGGGAGCACTTGCCGGATTTCATTTTAAAATATTTCTGGGACAACACTTACTCTGATGTTGAGTCTCAGAGACGTTTGTATCTGTACAATCCAAGTTGTGACGCAAACACTGTCATATTTCTTGATTCTTCTGCTAATTCAAGTTGATGGAAGCCTTTGTTGAAGTCTACTTTTGAGAAGTATGTGGACCCATTGAGTTCCAATATTATGTCATCTGTTTTAGGCACGACATGTCGTTCGCGTTTCAATGTCTGGTTAGCCTTTCTCATATATACACATAACCGTATTTCATCTGGGTCGTTGGGTTTTGGTGCCACGACAATGTTGGATACACAGGGGGATCGGACCATGAACCTACTCGATGACGTCAATTTGCTCGAACCGTTTGATTACTTGTTCCACCATGTCCCGCACATGAAGAGGTATGCTTCTATCCGGTTGCGCTATTGGCACGACATTTTCGTCGACGCGAAATTTGATCTGTTTGTCTTTGAGCTTCACAAGACTTAGTTCTGCATATATGTCACTGTCAACAGAGTTTATGACTGAAACAATACCAAGATCCACAGATGTTTGATAACTGAGTAATGCCACTGATGCGCCCTGAACGACATAAAAGTCTGCTGCGGTGTGCAGTTCTGATTCAATTGAGAAGCTGTATTTTCCTTTAATGGCCAGCGGTGTGTTCTGTGCAAACGCAAATACATTTGTATTTGTCTTTTCAAGTTTTGGCTTATGCGCCATTTTATTCACAATGCCTTGGCTTATGACATTTATTGAACCTCCTTTGTCTATAAGAGTCCTTGTTTGTACTCAATTTATGTTCAGTGTCACTTTAGGAAGCCTGCTGTTTGTCAACTCGTTTACGCCGAATGCTGTTTTATTGTCTGGTGACGTAACGTCACTTTGACTGACATATTTTCCGATATCATGCACATGCTTTCTACTTTCATGCGATAGAATGGTTTCCTTTATGGCAATAATGACATATTGCACCAAGTGCCGGACATTTTCAGTAGTTTCTGCATATTTGCTTCGGTAGAGGTTTGGCCGATGACGACTTCTCTTTGGTATTCTTGTTTTTAAGAAGGTGGTGGATTTTATTTATTTCACTGCTTTGCGAGTTCATAGCCTTTGCTTGTTTGTCTGCGGTTTCCATTGTCCTCGCCATTGTCAGGATGTCACCAAGGGTTTGTCGTCCTCGAGACATTTCAGCCGCAATCTCTTTGATGTGCAACCTTGAATAATCTGGCTTTTGGTTTCGCTGTTCTTGTCTTGAAATTCAAAATTTTCCGCTTTATGACGCAGCACTGACGCGAATTGATCCATCGTTTCTGCTGGCAACTGTCGCGTGTTTCTGAATTCATACTTTTCGAATTTTGTGTTTCTTTTCGGTTGGAAATACTGTGCGAGTCCGTCTTTTGAGTCACCATAGTTTGAGTCGCTTTCAGTCCAAAGTTTCTTAGATCTCGAACACTTCATCTCCGGCATAGTGGAGATACAGTGCTTTTCTTCGTTTCTTTAACTCAATTTTTAATCAAGCTAATAGGTTTTCTAGTTTTGACACATATTTATTCCACCGTTTCTTCCCCAAACACGTCGAATTTTGTGAACGGCATCAATCCAGTCATTTTCCGCAGATATTCCAAAAGATAACTTTAGTCCGTAATATGTTAATTCGTTTAACCTCGTCACCAAAGTAATGTTGTTGTTGTTAATATACAGACCCTTAAGGGATAATAATAACGGGGCATGCTTAACACGAATGATTTCGGTTCCCTAAAGTCGCATACACCAACCTGAGGTCAGATACATGGTCAAACAACAGGACAGCTATTGTTGTAATTGAACCACTTGATTAGGCACACGAATGGAAAGCCGGCCATTGTTCTCAGGTGATGCAATAGTGTAAAAAGATGGGGTGGAATGGCCTGGGTCTTCCATGTAGAAGTGGTATGCAGAAGATTTCTCTTCACTATTAAAAATACGTTAAAGCCATTGGCAATACTCAAAGATTGCAGGCTGCTGAAAATATCTAGCTGGAAAAAGTAACCAGAGCTCAAGCTCACTACCAATTAACAGTCGCTGATCAAGGTTGTAGTCCAACCGTGCTAGAGAGTTACAGGGACGTAACAATCAAATATGCAGGCTGTTAGTTTAAATATATATATATATATATATATATATATATATATATATATATATCCCTGTTCTGGCCGGGTGCATTTAGGTTTGCAACATAGTAATCTTCTTAGATTGCCACATCAGACTAATGTGATGCTCTAATGTGTAAACGTGACTTGCATATAGTTTGCTATTTTTTATAACTGACGGATTTTGTTTGGTTATACATTTCAGCACAAATTGGTTTAGCCTGGATTGGCATATTTATTTCAGATTTGCTTTAGCATAGTTCAATTTAGCCTTTATGTGTTTTGTTTCAGACCTTTATGTGGGAATGCATATTCAATCTACAGAAGCGTACAATTAAGCCTATTTTAACATACAGTCAACTCCCGTTATCTCAAATTTCAAGGGACCGTAGAAAATAGTTTGAGATATCCAAAGTTTGAGTTATCAGAATTTAAGGATAGTTTGTGTAAATCTTAAAAATCTTACCTGATACACGATGACTGGTAATGACTGAAATTCCTTGTTATATCTGCGTTGATTTATTAATGAAATTGTTGTTCATTAAATCAGCTGATTAAATAATAATCGATTAACCTTTTCTCTAAATTACGTGACATCCCGTTTGCCGATAATTGGCGGTAGGTGTGAAAATCACTATTGTTGCCGTTTTGCATCTTATAGCAATTTGAAGTTTGAGATAGACCAACTGATTTCAACAGTTTTATACTTGCGGGGACAAAGAAATTAGTTTGATATATCCGATAATTTGACACATCCGAATTTGAATTAAGCGAAGTCGAACTATATAGAAACTACAGGGAAAAAACGGGACCGTAGAAAACAGTTTGACATAACCGGAAATTTGAGATAACCGATTTTGAAATAACGAGAGTTGACTGTATTTGGTATGGATGACTGTTTTTGCCCCGCTTGCATAATTATTCTGTCGACATATCTACCTGACCTGAGTGTGTTATATACCACTTGTTAATTGTTCACCTATTTTAATATATGGGCGTTTTTTTAGAGAGTAAAGTCAGTACTTATTGTAAATTATTTTCCATAATGTTTTTCTGTACTCAGCAAGCAGTCCTGCACAATACACACTTAAACCATTTGATGTGTCTTGTTTGCTTTGGCCTGTCCGTTATTGTGGACAGCATTATACTAATGCTTGGCCTTATTTGAAATTTGTTCATCGTAAACGCCGAGTAAATATTTTGTGAAATATTTAACTTTTATAGTGTTCTTAAGGCAAAAGTTATAGTGAAATATAAGCAAAGAAGACCAATAATCGATTTAAGAGAAAAGTAAAAAATAGAAAAAAAATCTTTTAGCAAATCATTTTAGTGCATATACCTTAAAAGCAGTCTCGACAATATATATTGGCGATATTTTGTCTTAATTCGTCAGATCTAGTTTTTTTTAAATTTATAACCATTTCAAGTTTTAAGAAATAATTACGCTGTCATTAACAGGGTGCACTCATTCAAAACCATGTATTGCAACAACCTCTTCTATTTGAGCGTATATGAAATTTTAAAGTCTTTGTAGAATAATTGGACGTGTAACTAAAATAAAAAAATGAACTGAAATGTCAACCGCACCTGAAATGACAGATTAAATTGCCCATTTTTAATGAAGTAGAAAGCCTGCAACGACGGAAAAGTGGTATTTGTGGCAGAAAGTACAGCTGTAGGCGTGATATTTGTACTGATATAGTGACAACAAAATATGTCTTTAACTTGTTCATGACATTTTGATTTCTTTTGCTGAAAAGTGAAACCTTATTGTTTTGAATTTCACATATTGGGTCGATGCAAAAATAACGGTGTCATTGTTTACATCGGAAGTCTTGCACTCTATATAGAAAACAAAAGTGCCAACATGACTGAAAGAAGATACTTGTCTAAAGTGATGTTGGCCTTGAGACCTTGTACCTAAATACACAGTAACAAAATGAGCGCAATAAATATATAGCATTAAAACAGATGCTTTGAAATCAATCAAGAACAAGGAAAAGTTAACCATTGAATTTAATAAAAAAAATTACAAACACACAGTATAGATAACTATTTAACGAACAATATACTGTATGCATTTACTCTCTGAACATTATCCGAGACATTCTGTAAGTTAAATGTTAACACATACAACATTTAGAAGGTTTACCTTTAATAATCATCAAGTCAATCAAACGCGATTTAATGTGTTCAATTTCAACAGTACATCAGCAGGTAACTTAATACAATATGACAAGGTCTGAATTACACCATTTCACTTCAAACTAGCACTAGATAAAGGATTCATCAGAAGCAAGTTAAAGTGACGAAACGCGTGAACGAGACATTCAACAAATACATTGTGGAGAAACCCCCCAAATTTACCGCCTTTGTTTAGTATGACTAACCGTAATAAATTAAAGTGAAACGATCCAGCGGTTAGCCTCGACAAAGAGCCATTTTAGCTACGGGTTGTGCGCGGTTTGGTTCTGTTTTGTGCCGGTTCGAGCCAGTTTATAGTTCGGTAGATGCCGGTCTACCTCCACTTAAGGTCGGTAGACACATGTTGATTATAGATTGACGCGGTGAAACATTACAGCTGCTGAATGATCCCGGGCACACAAGATGGCAAAGGATGGGTACACCTCGGTAAAGCTACAGTTATGCACAGTTTATGCTCCGACAAAGTTCAAAACATAGTTATTGCAGAGATGATGATACAGAACAACAGCAGTTATTGACTGAAAATGCACAAGACAGAATTCCCCGGGTTGTAACCGTCATCAAATCAATTTTTTCAAAGATTTGAAAGAGGTTAGAACAGTTCTTGAGACCCCTAAGTTTATCATTCGTTTATGAAACATTTCTATTAAAAACAGGATGACTTAAGGCCGGCTGTCTAAGTGTTTTAGTCTGCTATTATACTTGGGAGCAATACAGTTATAGGGCATATATATTTTAAATCACCGCCCTCAAACTGAGAAACCTTAAGTCCTTGTAAAACAATCTTGTAGTACAACGTTTGCCTGATACTAAAATTCCAAACTTTAGTAAAACAACAACATATAAACCATAAAGGTAATTCATTTCACAAATTTTATACCTTGGAAGAACCCTTTTGCAGGTCCTTTCTCTGCAGGAACACGAGATCGCTGTTGGTTAAAAGCAGTTTGTGTCCCTTGCTCATCTCCTTTTGGTGTAGTCGTCTCCTAAAAATATCAATGTTGGATAACAATACTTTTAAACTAACAGTTTGTAAAAGTGATTAAGATAACTTGCGTTATTTTAAAGTTTGGTTTTAAAAAAAAAGATGCAATTTGAAACTTGTGAGTCGATTTTACATTGCACGCGCGAGCACGCACAACTTACATCAAGGTTAAAAATTACAACTGTCAATAAGCGTCAAATTTGATGAGACCCATACTTTAGAACATTTAAGTTATCTCAACAGTCGTTGCTATGACATACACTTGCATAAAAATCCACGTAACAAGTGTCCAAGTAAAATCCCGAAGTACATTAGTTGCTGACAATCGATTCAATATTTTAAATACCTGAGATAAGAAATGAGTGCGTAATATAAATCATTAATCACGATAGGTTGCAAAGTTTCCGACCGGACTTATTATGAGACTTATACTGTTTGTTTAATCAAGCATTGTAATCCAAACAACAATATTGCACATTTCTACACTATATTAAATAACCATCAACTTCTATTATATATATATATATATATATATATATATATATATATATATATATATATATATATATATATATATATATATATATATATATATATAAATGAGATATATAATAAAAGTAAATACATATATATTAAGGGATGTAAATCGAATCCCAAAACGATATTCGAATATTCGTTACGTGTATTCGAATCATATTCGAATATTCGAAACGAATTTATATCATAGTGGCACATAACATGGTAATTTTCTATTACATTTAATGTGTTTATTCATTGTAAAATGTTTATTTCTGGCCACAATTTACATTGCTAGCCTTACTTAATGCAGAAGCGGCGGTAGATTTATGATTTTTGCATAGCATTTTATTTTAAAACGACGATTTCTTCTTTTTGAAAAACAAACGCAATATTATCAATCCGCCATTATCCTGTTTATAGTGAAGGACGAGACGGGGTGTTTCTTGCATTTTGCGTACTTAATAACTTATTTGTATTAACATATGACAAATTAAACGGGCTACTTAAGCTCCTTTTAATGTTAACATATCGATTTAATAAAACCATATCATAATTTTATTAGATGAAACAGTAAAACGCATGCAAAATAGTTCACAATTTAAATATTTTACTCTACTAACCGCAAACAATGTATAACAACAAACAGTCAATTATGTTTTGTGAACCAATCTTCTAAAATACATTTATGATTAAAGGACGCATTTTCAAAAGGACAATATACGGGTGATACTGGATCAACTGTAAGACAATTAGGCAAAACCACGAAGGTTTTATAAAGGGAAATCGCTCAAGTGAACAGCCAATTAACGGTCTTGATTGGTTGGTGGTCGGATAGATGTTTAATTGTGATTGGCTGATATCGCTAAGGGCGTTAATCCGAAGCCATAACATTTCACTTAGAGACATTTAGTTACCAATACACAAGTGACAATTACGAACCTGCTCGCCATATGCCTATGGTTGAAAGGCGAAGGTAAACAAATCCACTTGATGACGACCATTACTGTGATTGGCTAGTGTCAAGATTACCTGACTGTTGATAAATTGATGAAGTACCAACCAATATATATATAAAGAATGATACAAATTGTAAGCTCGTGAGTTTTAAGTGTGTTAATAAACCTTTGACGAAGAATTAAAAAGTATGTAGATTTACATTTTTGTTATTCGGAGAAAACGAAGCAAACACAGAGAACAGAAAATCGCGGTGACAGAAATAACAGATGTCGCGGTATTGTATAGGAATAAAAAAACAAGTATAAAGTAGAGTGACAAAAACAGAAAGTGATTGCAGTTCAAGTTTGTTTGACAGTGATCTAGTTGTGCTTTCCAAAAATAAAGAAGTTCTGGCGGACTGTTATCAATAAGAATAGCCCTATATTATGTATTTATTACACACTATCCCGACCGAAGCTGGGTAGAGTCAGTGTTAAGAAATTGTTGTAGCTAACTGCCGCAGCATTGAACTGACATGTGTGTTTATTGTACTTTGGCAACTGTTTATACAGCTGTATGTTGATGTGGGTGATGTGACTGGGTCTAAGTGGGAGAGGGGGCAGAGAAGGAGCTGTGCGCGGTAAGGTGATTTCATGCTGTTAACCGTTATCAGGAGACATGACCCACCCCCTCTATCTTAGAGCGAGCGCGACAAAATAGCGCTAGCGTCTTAAGTCGCTGGGAGATACTACGATCAACTAAAGAAATGTCTTTTCAATTTTCCTTCGAACTTAACAAAAGGGAAATAAAAATTATAACATATTCTAATCCCAAAATCTCTATTCGAATAGCGACTTGATATTCGAATATTAGAATATTCGTTAACATCCCTAATATATAGGCAGGCAGGCAGGCAGGCAGGCAGGCAGGCAGGCAGGCAGGCAGGCAGGCAGACAGACAGGCAGGCAGGCAGGCAGGCAGGCAGGCAGGCAGACAGGTAGGCAGGCAGGCATGCATGCAGGCAGGCAGGCAGATACCTACCAGACTGTAATAACGACTGCAGTGACGACCCCAGCCACGACCAGCACTGCCAGGCCGATAGCCAGGATATATAAAGCATCCAGGCCTGAAATATACACCAAACCTTTTGTTATTTTAACTCTTAAACAATTTCTCTTAAAACGAAGTTAATCTTTTTAAACGCGATAAGACAAAATGTAATAACTAAGAAAAAAAGTTTCGTCTTCCATGGGTTGTTGATAAATTTACCATGGTTGGAATTTAAAATGACTGGATATTAGCCCTGGAGACCGCAGGACGACTAAAAGTTATTACTGCTTTATGGAATGGTTTAGAAATTTAGGAATGGGATGTTGTTGTAGTTATCATCTCTTTCGTAACTCCTCTGCGATATCCAGACAAAACTATTTTGTATCAATGGCCGAGGTGTTGCGAGTGGTTATTAGGTGTTGCAGATTTGTACCACTTCAGTTTCTTAACACGTATATAACCAAAAGATTTTGGCAACTTTAAACCATGTGGGTTAAGCAGGTTTTATTTTCACCTGTTATCAGGCGTGTATCTGGGTCGTTTTTGAAGTTACGCACAATTACAGGGGAATAACCTTTGTAGTAATACTTTTGAATATATTCGGTTCTTTTCTAATGAATAACAGGTAAAATGCGGACATGCGAGGAACTTAAAGCAAAATATGAACGACTAAAATACTAATGTGTAAAGGTTCAATAATTTTAAACCTTTTCAACTTGATTGGTGTGGTAATAAGATTTTATAAAATAGAAACTACGGAAAAAATATATTATTTCTAACCCGGGTTAGGCATCGACTTTCTTAGTGATTTTTGTACTTTTAGATTTTCAATTTTTCGAAAGGAGATTACGCAAGTGCGTAAAGTGCGTAATGGCAGAAACGCGCCTGCCTGTTATCAGTGTTGTACGAGGGTTTTAAGAGGGTTATGTTATTCGAACAATATTTTAAACGAGTTTCTTAAAAGATAAGTTGCTTTAATAAATGAAATGTTTGATAAATGTATACAATATGCATTACAAAGGTATGTGCTATGTCCACGTATAGGCCAATTGATCGATCATATTTTTCAGCTCAATTTAAGTAAAGTAATTTAAATATAAATTAGTGATCGGATGTTCGGCGTTGCCGTTTATCGGATGACGATTGCCTTTTTTTAAAAATATTCTGCACCCCTTTTGATGATCTACATTAATGCCTTTCTTATTTCCATTTTAACACGACCACCCGATTTATGTCGGCACTGTTTAACCTTGGTATGATCACATAGCCGCATGCAGTAGCCAAATGTTACACAGTTGTTTCTCAAAGCGCGCATACAAAACAAACATCAAACGACATATTCTTCACGCCCTAACATTCTTTAATGTGATCTGTTTCATTCAGTTACACTCCATCACATGTGACGCACGACGCGACAAACATTATGACGTAATATTGGAAAATTCGCTATTCAAATGATGTCACATTGTGGTATTCTCGACAAAACAAATAGGGATGGGATGGGATTAGCCGGCATTTTTGCCAATACTGTGCAGCGACATTTCTATCATTAAAGCACAGATGCACTTATGAGGTGCCCACGGACTGAACCCCGCCGGTCTAGTATACTGACACTGAAGAGCCAGGCGTAATGCTGTCTCCTAAGACCCGAGCGTTAGGAGGGAAGCCACTACTACTCTTTGTCTTTGGTTCGACCCGGCCGGGGTTTGACCTCCCGATCCGCAAGCCGACGCTCTACTACCTGAGCTACAGCGGCCGGTCAAACAAATAGGTAATTCACAGCGAAAAATATAACAAATGTGATCTTCATCTGTAAGTCCAGTCAAATTAGCCCTAAATGTGGCCAAACCTAAAATAAATTCCAACACAAGAAAATATGTGCCATCTTTTAGTTTGAACATTGATATATTCAGGAAAAGAAAGTCCTATAATGAGGGAAAATGGAACAAATACATTGAATAGAGAACCTGTGGCTGGCAAATTTGGCATGAAAAAAGAACAACCCAAAGAGTGTATTTAGAAACATGAGACAGTAAGGCGGTGCTTTCTATTATTATGCTGGATTTTAATAATTGTCTTACTCCTCAAATAAGGTAAAACAATTCATTTATCGTAATCATCATCATCATCATCATCATCATCATCATCAACAACAACAACAACATCATCATTTTCATCATCATCACAATCATCATCATCATCAAACACATGCATCAAAAATGAAAAGGCAGTAATGTCACAAAGTAAATTTAGAAATATGGCACATCTTCTATCTGATAATCTTACACATCCTGACTAGGTTCCTCTATTGCTTCACCACGGTTGCTACAGCTGACCTCCTGACATTGCGCGCAAGCAGATGTACATTTCAGTACAGTTAAGTCTGCATCAGATGGTGCATGGACGCTTGATATCCAGAAGTAACAAGGAATACAGACAACATATTGATGAAGTTCTGTTTGTTTTCCATGTTTGACAGAAAGAGTTCTTTCTTACTCTTGAAATGGGTGCCTGCATCAAAGAGGTTTTTGGTTCCTTTTACACCACTGGATCGTCGCGCAACTATAGCAGAACCAGAGTGCTTCAAAACAAGTTTGCAATTACTTTCACAGATATTCCAAAAAGGTCATACCAATTATAATTGGAGTTTTTAACATGGAACATTGGTGGCTTGCGTAAACTTATTGATAATGGGTCTTAAATCCAGAGTCTGTGCAGTTTTGATGTAATAGGGTTAGTTGAAACTTGGAGTGACAAAACTGGCGAATTTGGAAGATTTCTACCAGGTTGTTTTTTTTTCCATTTTGATAATGAACGCAAAAGCAATAGCCATGCACCTTAAAATAGTGGGGGCATTAGTGTCTTTATAAAAAAAATTTGATAATGTCAAACTTTTTTATAATTATTAGAAAAGACATATTAGATGCTGTTGTTTTATTGATTAAGAGTTCAAAATTGAATGGAATGAAAGATATTATTTTGTTCATTGCATATGTTTCCCCAGAAGGATCTAGTATTAATAATAACAGACAAGAGGTTAATGGTAAAACATTATTAGAGCAAAATATTTTATCCTTAATATCAGAATATCCTGACAGTTATCTGTATTTAGCAGGTGATTTTAATGCAAGAACAAAAACATTTTTAGATTATATACCCTTAGATGATCTGAATTGTTTTATATATGTCGCCAGTTGATTATGCTTGTGATTATTTTGACATTCCAAGAAATAATCAAGATATGAGTAAATTTAACTCTTTTGGAAAATCGCTTACAGAATTGTGTTGCACACATGATAAACACATTGTAAATGACAGGTGTTATGATTATATTGATGGTAATTTCACATGAATAGCAAATGATGGACAAAGTGTAGTAGATTACCATATTGTACCTTCACAATTGTTTGACGTCATTTCTTATTCCAAAGTAGAACTACGCACAGAATCTGACCAGTTTTCTCTTCTTGCAAGAATGTCATTTACTGAAGATATTGGTTCTTAACATATGTTAAATATCACTCAAAATGAAAATGAAAATGAAACCTTATCCAATATTACATATGAATACTGTACTAAGACTTTTTTGGAAAGACAGATTTAAAGATACATGTATGTTTAAGGCAATGTTTTGTAATCAGTTGGATCTAAATAGGAAAAGAATAGTAAATGCTATAAATACAAGCATAAATGAAGGTGTGAATAGTATAATACAACTATATAAAACATCTGCATGTCCTCATAGTTTGAAAACATATACATAAATCACATACCAATCTAACTTAAACTTGACCTATGTCATAATATTAAACACCAATATTCCAAATATGTGTATACATGTTTTTGACCAAAACCATATAATCTCTCATAAATACACCATTACTTTTTCAACAGGCGGGTATATAAAAACATCAAGACATGGCACAGGGTGACAACAATCACACTAAGACAAGCAAAATACACTGTAAGTGTTACGAACAAAAATATGTCAGTGCTATTCCCTGGGGGATTTGGGGGAAAAGTAAAAATACAATTTAGGAAGTGGTCTATTGAAATTCGCAATAATGTCTATTTAAGGAAACAAATCCTGACATAAAGCATATTCTTTACTATGCCATTTTTTCTGTGCACTGGACATAAGCTGGAAACAGCACTGCATGTATATATATAATCTGTACATGTAGCTACTCAAAACGTACAAATAACTGTAAAGAACAAAAACGAAAGCATAATAAACATACAATGCAATGTGCATGATATAAACATGAAAAAAAAAACACCATAACAATAGAATAATAACAATGTATTTAAAGTAACAATGCCATATATCTGAAGTACTGGTATTGTGTTTCACTATGATTGTCACATCATGACAGTAAATCCAAAATGCTGTAATTTATTAAAGTCTATTAGAGAATGAAACATACTACAATGGAGTGTTTTACATGGGGAATGTTTTGCTTAAAACTAAAAATTGTATGCATTAAATCATCAAGGAAGAATTGTGACAGATCATGGCAAAGTGTAAGTATGAAAAAAGAATCATAGACAAGTGTGATAGCATGATGGCCCTTTATCGCTTACCTGAGGGCACAGGCTATCAATAGGCTCATATCTGGCATCGAGTAATTAAGAGTTATTTTACTTTAGAAATCTTTAGTGAAGACTGGACCATTAGTGTGGCCACTGGGTTGATGACCCACTTCAAAACATATGTAAGCTTTCATACTGGCAAACATTCTGGACAAGTTCGGTGAAGATTTGGCAATATATGTTGTCTCTAGTAAATACGAAAGCTTTTTCTGAGATTTGACCTTGTGACCTTCTTTATGGTCCCACCTGACCAAATAATAAACTCATCCGAGATTTCTAGCAGACAAACATTTTGACCAAGTTGTATGAAGATTGGCCTGTAAATGTGGCCACAAGCTTTTTGTACGATTTGACCTAGTGGCCTATCTTTTGACCTCACATGACCCAGTTATGAACGCATCCATGATTTTATGCAGGCAAACATTCTGATCAAGTTTGGTCAAGATTGGGTCATACATGTGGCTTCTAGTGTGTTCACAAGCTTTTTCTAAGATTTGACTTGATGACCTACTTTTTGACCCCACGAGAACCAATAACAAACACATCAAAGATTTCATGCAAACACACATTCTACCAAGTTTGGTATAGATTTGGAATAAAAGTGGTCTCTAGTGTATTCATAAAACCTTTTTCTAAAATTTGACCTAGTGACCTACTTTTTGACCCCACGTGACCCAATAATGAATCCATCCAAGATTTTATGCAGACAAACATTCTGACCAAGTTTAATGAAGATTGACCTACAAATGTGACCTCTAGTGTGTTCACAAGCTTTTTCTAAGAGTTGACCTAGTGGCCTACTTTTTGACCCCACGTGACCCTGTTAAGAACGTATCTAAGATTTTATGCACACAAACATTCTGACAGAGTACGGTGAAGATTGGGCTATAAATGCTGTCTTTAGTGTGTTCACACGTTTTTTTTTTTCTTCTAAAATTTGACCTAGTGACCTATTTTTTGACCCCAGGTAACCCAATAATAAACTCATCCAAAATTTCATATAGAGAAATGTTATTAACCTCACATACTTTTAAAGGCCCTAAAAAGGAAGCCGTTTTTACAAGTCGGCATGGAAAAAAACACATTTTTAAAAATCTTGTTTAACAACATTTTTTGGTTTTTATAATTGTAACAGTTAAATGTACAAGTGGTGCTTCCACACCAAAATACTTACCCGAAGAGGTGCCGGAAAAAAATTAACTAAGAAAATTAGTAGGCGATACTTTCAACTAATGACTGTTAAGGAACAGGTGGTCTGGTATAGTAGATTTTGAAACTTTAACTGTGTATCCATCATACATACTGCAAATGTATTATACGTAATGCAAACTCTTGTACTTCCATTGTGTAGATTAAGTACAAACCGAAGCCACGTGACCCAATAATGAATCCATCCAAGATCTCATGCAGACAAACATTCTGACCAAGTTTAATGAAGATTGACCTACAAATGTGACCTCTAGTGTGTTCACACGTTTTTGTCTAAAATTTGACCTAGTGACCTACTTTTTGACCCCAGGTAACCCAATAATAAACTCATCCAAGATTTCATACAGAGAAATGTTATTAACCTCACATACTTTTAAAGGCCCTAAAAGGAAGCCGGTTTTTACAAGTCGGCATGAAAAAAAAACACTCATTTTTTTTTAAATCTTGTTTAACAACATTTTTTGGGGTTTTTATAATTGCAACAATTAAATGTACAAGTGGTGCTTCCACACCAAAATACTTACCCGAAGAGGTGCCGGAAAAAAAATAACTAAGAAAATTAGTAGGCGATACTTTCAACTAATGACTGTTAAGGAACAGGTGGTCTGGTATAGTAGATTTTGAAACTTTAACTGTGTATCCATCATACATACTGTAAATGTATTATACGTAATGCAAACTCTTGTACTTCCATTGTGTAGATTAAGTACAAACCGAAGCCACGTTATTTGTTAAATCATCCTTATATTTGTTTTTAACTTGTAACGCCGCATACATCATGTTCATACAGGCTCATTATGTCATCATCACACTTCATGTTCAAAGGGAAGTAGCTCTGAGCTAACCTACATCTTTATATAATTATCATGAATTTTTAATTTTAATTACACTTATATTTAAACAACATAGCTAAGAGCAACCCTTACACCATTTGTAATCTTTTGTGATACTTATTTTTAACCAACTTGAAACTAATGCTCGCCATATAATTCACAATTAACGGCGAGGAAAAATAAGTCCAAATAGTAGAAGTAGTAGTACAGAGAAACATTCTAATAAGGTTTGGTGAAGATTGGATCAACACTGTGGCCTCACAAGCTAAAATGTTGACGCCGCACGACAGACGACGTACGTCAGACGACCGGCGAAGCGATATCAGAAACGCTCACATTGAGCACGCTGTGCTCAGGTGAACGAATAAAAACAATTTTGCAAGTATTTAACAAATTTTAACTGTCACAATAGATGAAGGAAACAGACTATCTTAGAAAAAAGATGGCATACATTTTTAACAAATAAGCAAATAGGAGAACAACAACAAAACAGATAACATTGCTAGTATGTGTTAATGAGTATTGAAATGAATAGAAAAGCCATCTTAATAAAAGCCAACTGCAGAATGGCGGTAAAAGTGATAAGAAAAAATCTTTTTTAACTAAAGCTAAATGAAAAACTTTACAAGGGTAAAAGAAAAAATATAAAGCAGCACTCAATCAAATGTTTAAACTATTTATCTTCAATCGTGACCTTGACCCGGCATTGTTGTACATGGGTTCTTCCCAACATTGCATTCAGGTGAATATTTGACCAAATTTAACAAAAATCTTAAGAGGGTTAGGGAGATTTAAACATGTCATGAAATGGCCATTAACCTATTCGTTGCTTTGTGAGGGGTATGAAAATAAATATATAGACACTTAATGGTAAAACAACAACAACAAAATTTCAAATGCAAAAGAAAACATGTAATATATATGAAGTAACTAAGGTATATAATAAAAAATAAGACAGTTTAAGATCAGTTTCAAAAATACTTTACACCATCGGACAAGTAAAGGAAATATTAAACATTAAAAAGGAAGAAATGTCTGAAATGATCATGTGATGTCCAATTACCTCGCTAATGTTAACAAAAGGAATGTTACCAACTGCAATATCTAGAAATGCAACAAATTAAAAAAAAAATTGAAAAAATAGAACCTTATTAAAAGGTACAAAACATCTGCAGATTGGACTTGTCACAAAAAATATTTCTGAACATTGATCAAGGTATTGTTTATAATATTTGCCGACACAGTTTTCGGTAGAATTTCCACAATTTTTCACTGAAAACAAACTTATCACAATCGCCATCAAAATTCACACTGATAATTTTTTTTGTCTATGTCCGTTTGAACAATTTGAAAAAAGTGTCGTCTCAAATGTGGAGTTGTTGTCTTTTAGTATTTCAAAGGCCCCCCTGTATGTTTTTACTCTATCCGACTTGCCACAGTTGGGGCATGGGCCATTTTCAGTTTCTTCTTGAAGCAGCCTACAAATAAATTAAATAATTAACTTTCAAACGTAAGTGATAATAATGATTACACTTTCTGATTCTTGCCATACAACTGATTAATCTGGATCTACACTAATTGTACAAGCATTATAAATATATGCATAGTAAGCTTTTGTTAATGTTTGTCGTCCCACCAACATTATTAAAGTTATCCTGAAACAGTGTCCCACTTGAAGCAGATGTAGTGCTGCCTTCACTGTGCACAGCATGCTGTGAATACCTGGCATGATCCCACAACCAGTCACATAATCATGATACTGGATAAGCTTTGGTTAAAATGCCCTAACACACACACACACACACACACACAGAGCATTCTGTGCATCTGTGGATATAACCAATCCCTTACAACTGACTGCTTAAGGAAGTCTGCCCATTAGCTTGGTGGTTATTGAACTGTCACTTGTGCAGTATCAATTCCTGTTAAGGCCATACAAAGTTGATTTTCTGTTTCTCAGGCACTTTTTTAAAAAAACGAATGCGAGGGGGCGAAAAAAAAATTTTTTGCGTCAGTTTGTTTTATTTCTCGTTTCCCAGTAAATAGCAATGTTTATAGTGAGGATTTTATCTATATTGCCTTTAATTATAAAAAATATTTGAACAGCAAATTAAAAGACAGTTTTACAGTTCAGCTAATATGTTTTATAACATAACAAGAGCTGTAACCATTGCATTTAATGCTCTCAAAACATTAATACAATCACTAACCAGGTCCACATAATAATCATTATCAAAATTCATGTATTAATAACATCACAATATTAAGCAACATCAAACACAATGTTAACTGCAAAGATGTCTGATTCCTTATTTTTAAATGTCAAACTCATGCATACTGCAATATGCAACTTTACACATAAATGATAAAACCACATTCTGTATTCAAATTTGATATGAAACAAAAGTTTCTAATACCAAAAAAATCCTATTTTCGCTCTCAAATCGTCAACAAGCACCCCCAAAATTGTGACTATGTCAGCACAAGAAATAGGGTTGATGGGATTAGTTGTCAAGCTTTTTAACTACTTCAATGCAATGGGTCGAAACATAAATAAAACAAAGCCAATGTTGCTGGCCATAAATTTCAATAATTTCCTTGTTCTGCAATATTTCAACAGCCATGGATAGCTACATGTGCGTTATATATAAAAAAAACATGTCTAAAATATCTAATACAGTCGCGAAAACATATGACACAAGTAACTGTGGTACATTTCTGGTAACAAAGTATAGCAATTTCAGCAATTTTATAGTTTCATTTATAACTAGTTTTTATATTTTTGCTGTGGTAGTCATTTTCAACATTCACCTTTTCTATTTACCTTTTTATATGGGTTGAAGAAATTTCGATCTTCGTCTTCTTTTTCCTGGATGATAAAACGCGTTCTAGACGCTCATTTAATACTGTAAGTAATCTGGGTAGCGGAGACGCTGCTCTTGAAGGTTACACGCCACTATTAAAAATGACAGTGGTATCGAAAACAAAATTTAGTTTGACGAAAATATGGGCATGATTCTTTGAATCAAAAAATTAAAGCGGGGGTGAAAAAACGAATGCGCCGGTGCCTGAGAAAGAGAAAATCAATTTTTTATGGCCTAATGTCTCTATTTTTTCCAAACTGCCCTTTGTTTGTGATGCCAGGTGTATGATGGAAGCTTATGTAGGATTTTTTATTAATAACATCGTCATAAATGCAAGCATCTTCAAAAAGGTGTTGCAGATTTATGTGCGACGTGTGGCATTCTACGTTTTTGTGTATGTAACGATATTTAAAAAAACTGCATAAGAAACTCGACTCTTTAGTTCAGTAGTTAGTAATTTGTTTCTTTGTCAGTCCAGAGTAAAATGCTGCTCCGTGCACAGAAACTTTTAAAACTATGCTTTGTTATGGCTGCTAGAAGTAAGACTGTGACATCATTTTGTTATTTAGGTGTAATTCCATCATCAAACTATGAACAAACCCAATACGAGTTATCACACATTACATTTTTACCTCAAACCTATTTCTTTCATACAAAAGCATAACATATAAGAGTAAATAAATTGATTAATGTAAATAAACAGATAAAATCTAAAACTCAATCACTAATACAACTGAATTTCAAAAAATACAGTTTTACTCAAAATTCAGTTGTCATTGTTTATCATATTTCTTAATGCTATATATGTCAAAATTAGTTCATAAAACTTGACTTTTCCTTTATGATTATGTTTACCATGGTAAGAACTCCGTTTCCTTGTTGCCCACACACTAAGAAGAAATACACTTTGAGCTTTAATGACATAATACTTAAACAAAAAACTATAATGAGTAACAGAGATGACAAATTCTGATGACAAATATGATATATATACATACATACATATATATATATATGCTAAGCATGTGGAAATAAATGTTTAAAGTAAATAACAGTCGTGGGCAGATTGGTTAAATATTGACTTTATTTAAAATACATATGAAGTCAGGCTATGTTTATGTGCCAAGTCAGATGCTAGTCGCTCTGCAAATATTGCACTGCCATAAACAAGGTGAACTCAGACTATGACTCTTATTCACTAATTGTGCAATCCATAACAGTTACATTAGTCTTACAATGTAATAAACCATAAAAAGTGAAAAATAAATAAGCACTATGGTAAAAAAAGAATTATCTCATGGGAGATATTTATAGTTTTCATTATGTAAACAATAATGTAAGTAAATAAATGGACTACTTAAGTTGGTTAAAACAAAACTTAAATGAAAACAATCAATAGCTGTTCTGTAGTTTTGGCAATTTTACAAACTGTCAAGAAAACTTGTGTTGTCTCAGATATATATTTGAAATAAAACAACAATAAACATACCTCTAGTTTTTCTATGCCACGGCTGAGCCTTCTTCACCTTCGAAGATGATGCAAACGATTTCCCGCGGAAATTTAAAAAAAAAAAACATTGACCAATCAAACAGAGCATTCGCTTCACGTGATTCAAAGTATTGCGCAATATCTATTATGGTCAGTACGGACTTTAACATGACGACCCCCTGTAAAATGCGACCCACTCCATTTTGTGTCTGTCCTTTTGTGAGATTCTTTTAGAAATTCGGCATTATTTGTAAATAGGCATCTTCTTCAAGTTACAATAGCTACAATTCAACGAAATGATACTTCGTGTGTTTAAATGTTTTCTGTAACATTGTGAGAACTCAGTCATATTTTCTCAAATCGTCGACTTTAGCAGTGATATTTTTGGGTCTGCGATTTGCGATTTTAGCGCATATTTTTCAAGAAAAACGCATACTTTTCATACATCTGCGCTTAAAAAACGAAATAGATAAACTAGCAATCATAACGTCCGAAAATTTTCATATCCATAATACATCGTCTTTAAGCAATTACTACGAGGTAAAAAAAATTGTCTGGAACACCGCTACGTCACGAGCACTTGTTCACGCGAACTTGTTTCCCGTTTGTTTGGCAGTACAATATGATTCCGGTAACCAGATCGACCTTCAATCATTACCGTTTTCATTTTTGAGAGGCTAATGTTATGCCTCCTAAAAAGAAACTTCGTCCGTCGTCTAATCAGCGGCTTTTCACCGTTTTTGGACAGGGTTTGTCCGGCAAAACTATCACAAACGAAAATAAGATATAATGTTTTTGTACAATGAATGTACATTGTTATTTGTTTTTATGCGCAAAAATGAGACTGTTGTCAAAGATTGTTTTCAAATATGTGCACCTTTTAATCTTATACTTTTCAAATGAAAAAAATATCGCTGCTTTAGGTAATTCCATAATACTGCAACAGAATGTCTCTGCTGCAGTATCATACTACGATAAATTCCTAAAGTAGCTATCTGTTACCTTGCTTTCCTCCTACATTGTTTGGAATTTTAATTGCAAGCTGCATTGTATATCTCGGCACATTTAGTTTCTTTTGTGCAAATGGGCCTCGCCAAAAAGATGCGAATTCCTATAAAGCGGACTTCTTGGTTCTTTTTTTCGAAACATGCGTCACAGAACAGCTGCGTTTGCCCAGTTATAGACTGGTTCTCTATCGCCCAATGAAAAAAAATGCATTCCATAAGAGGCACCGCTCTCAAGAGCGGCGCCATTAAGAATCGCCGTTCTCGTCGACCCAATAAAAAATCGAAACGTATACCGTTTCAAATAGCTCATATAGGTGTTTGCCGGTAATCGTCCGTATATATTCCGTCTTTGAGCATAAAGTTATTGGCATGTGATTAAGGAATGATTAAACGTCAATCGCAATAAATGAGGTTGACAACATATACCTGGATTAGACTGACATGACTGACGCTGGAAACACTCGTCTGCTTCTATAACAGCACCTCTGGTCCACATTACCTGTCAACGAAAAACAAAGCTCACATACATAAGTATATAGATACTTAGAGTCTCAAGTGACTGAATACTGAATACCTTTACCACCACTAATTTATATTTATTATTGACTTGCACATTTGCCAAAGTTGATAAGTGAGTTTAAAAACATTGAACTAAGTTCATCATTGACTTTAGAGTTATCAAATTGAGCTGTGTTTATCACTGACTATCCATCAATTAATTATATATTTACAACTATATACATATCTTTTGAATTACACACACACACACACACACACACACACACACACACACACACACACACACACACACACACACACACACACCACACACACAAACACACAGACAGAAAGAGAGAGAAAACACAGCACAGCACAACAGCACACACACACATACACACACACACACACACACACACACAGAGCACACGCACAGTCGCTATGTAATTTGAACATTCGAATGCTGCATTAGGGATGGCAAATTTCCCTACAGGGTCAATGTAAAGATCAGCTGTGTTGTGTTTTATTCGGCGTGATTTTAAGACAACATATAAACAATAAACCAGCATTAGCAGCTAACCCGATTTTTTCAAAGCCAGTGTCTAGCGAGAATATAAAGTTACATCAACAAGATGGGATGCCGAAGAAGCCGCGTCTGGCCAATAACTGGGCCGTAACTTAGAGGCGAGACTGGACTCGGCACCGGAATACCAGGCCGCAGACGTTTGTTTGGAGCAGAATGGTACGGGTGTTGCAGAGGATGTCTGTGTTCTAAATAATCATGATCTGAACTTTTGGTTGCAGTGCTTTATTGTTGAAATAAGACGGAAAGACGCACTGACACAGATCTTCGCCGGATTGCAATGCCATTTACGATCAACATGTATTGGACGGCATGTTAAATTCTTCAAGTATGAGGATTTATTCTTTCGGGAATTTCAAACATTTCAGATGCGAAGTAAGTTTTTTACAATGGCATAGGTGTCGAGAAAAAGCTTGCAGACCAGGTTAGTGAAGCATATGAGGTCAAAATGTGATACACTGATGATTTTTTTTTGGAAATTGCTTTAGGACTAAGCAATGTCGTGTTTTTCTATAAAGGAAAGGCATTTGCTTTTCGCGGAATGGAAGAGCACCGGCAATGTGCCATAGAGCTGTTATATAAGTGACCCCCCCCCCCCCCCCCATTTATTGCCCCACCCAGCATGTGAGGGCATCTGTTTTCTGATAAGCCAGACTGCCACAGTCTGTAACGATGTGTCTGTCACACAGGTATTGTTCAAGATCCAAGTGTATGTATGCTATATCTGGGGGTTGAACATAGTCATTCACAGTTTGTAAAGGAAACAGTTGTGAATATACCAATTACGCAATCCAATATATATAAATTATTTGTTTTCTTTCTTACTTTGTTGGTTGATTTTGTTATTTCTTATACATTTTGTTATTTCTTTCATTCTTTTAGTTCTCATATATATTTAAAGTTATATTTTATTTTGATTTGTAAAATGTAACGAAACATTTCTAACAGAAGCAATTTAATAAGTCATTCATTGTCAGAATAATGTCCTTCAGAGTCATTTTGAATACTAAAACTTGTATCTCTCATGTATTTTCAAAATTAAATATTTAGCTATGAAATAAATACATAATCTTGCAGTTACAAAATTGACACCTAGTAATTAATGCAATAAAGAAATTGTAAGGTATCATATAGTAAACAACCCACATTATCACTAACAATAATGTTTGTGGCTTTGTGTAAAACTAGCCTACTGTCTCACATCCATACTAACAGGTAATTTAGTTTTGCATTAACCCATCAGAGGTATTACTGTGACAGATTAGTACTATGTTGGCTAAAGACTCCCTGCAGTGATGACCAGCAATTAGCAGGTCTGGTCATAGCATGTGGGGGCCTGGCTCAGTGGGATACCACATTCCTTTCGAGATCCCTTTAAGCATAGCCGCGAGGAAGTTGACCCTTTAACGGAATGAAGATCCTTCAACACTGTTTCGTGTAAGTTTATGGTCGTTACCTATGTTTGATACCTGGAAGAGGCAGATCGTACAAATAAAAACAAAAACGTTGGAGTCCGTTAATTCGTTCGGACCAAAATTCACTGTGGGAACAAGCCCAGCTAATCAGATGTCATAAATGTTTTCAAAAATTTACACCGAGGCAGGCATTGATACCACGGGCAGATCGATTTCAAGTCATTCCGGCAGATTCACCCGCTGAACTCGGTTGTAGAATGGGGGATTTTCTAACAAGGCCATAATCAGCAGAAACCATTATCGCAGCACTGCAGAGCACGCTTGCCAGAAAGAGAGCAATTCAAAATACTCAGCGACATAAGCAACAAGCTTGTGGCCTCATGTCAGATGCAATAAAACCCGAACTGCCACCTGTCGGCGGGGATGATAAGGACCAACATCCTTTGACTTAAATACCTTATGGATCTATTGTCTGGTATTTAATCATTTTTGTGTTATACTTGCGTACCCAGTTTTTATGTATGTCTGCATCTGGTAAACTGTAAAGGAACGCGGGGCTTAAGTTTCCCCACAAAATATGTCACGTGACCGGTAATAACGTGTCTCGATTGAGGGAAACTATAGCCACGCCTTCTATATAGCCATGCCCTTAATGGTTAAGTTTCACACTAAATGGGGGTTATGTGCGCGCTGATTGTCTGAAAAAGTAGGTCAGGTTTTAAAGAGTGGTTATTTAACACAGGGCATCTATCCCCAAGCTCAAGTTATTCGTACGACAAGGGGTATGCAAAATCTTACACGTGCTATGGGTGTGCGACGTTGTGACACATTGTGAGGGATTGGGGTATGCCGGAATTTTTGTTGATTCTGTGCACCGATATTTCTATCATTACATAGCACAGGGGCACTTATCAGGCGTTATGATGTGCCCTTAGCCCCGAGCGTTAGAAAGGAAGCCACTACTACCAACTTAAAAGTCTTTGGTTTGCAGTTGTAGTTTTTGTTTTTATTTTTATTTTTATGTTGTTGTTTTGTTTTGCCTCGAAGGGCTTGAGGTCGTGCCTGCTCAGAAATTCTGTCATTGCTTGAGGGATTTTGAAATAACCTGGCCGAAATGTCAAACACATGAAGACGACGTGTCGCGCACAAGACGCAGGTCGGTTACTAGAAGCTCAAGGCCACGCTTACAGGTCGAAGTAAAAATCCCTGGTAGTGCACTGGTGGTCCTGTCTGCTCAGTTTCTTTGTCCTTTCTTGAGGGATTTTGAAATAACCGGACAGAACTGTCAAACACTTGAAGACGACGTGTCGCGCACAAGACCGACACAGGTCTGTTACTCGAAGGTCAAGTTCAAACTAACAGATCAAAGTCATAAATCCTAGTAGTGCACTGGTGGTCGTGTCTGCTCTGTAACTCTGTCATTTCTTGTGGGATTTTGTATAACCTTATAGAAATGTCAAACACATAAAGACAATTATCACACACTTAAACCCGTCTTAAACAACCTCTCTTAGGGGTAACATTTTGTCGTCAATATAGCAGGTAGTCTCAAATCTGAGGGTTAATTGCTAACTTGTACACAAATAGTCAGAAATTAAGTTTCCTGTTTGATTAACCACGTTCACTTAGGTTTATAAAACAAATAACTATTGGAGGTTGTCACATAACTTTTGTTGTAAGGACAGCGTTTATTTTATCTGATGTATTTTTGCCTATTCAAAACAAATGATAGGAGGTAAAAAGTTCAATATATTTATATACATACATCTAATGCTACTGTCTTTTTAATAACTCAAATACCTCAATGACAATTACAAAATTTGCTTTTATGAATATGACATGATATGGTACTAGATATAATATGTCTGTTTACAACGACCTTTCTTGTCACCATTAATTTAAGTCATCTTTTGCTTTTTATCTCTAATTTACCTTGTTTAAAAAATATTAGTTAGTATCAATTTAAACGCCAAATATATCAACATTGCGGTTCCTTTTAACCTATTCATGTTTGTTTTTACATTCGTCACTACTCGGCGGTATCTGAACAAGTCCTTTTTTCGAGGAAATGTCCGAGGTGTTCCGTATGGTTTTTGATGCCGCGAACGGCATCAAATCTTTCCTGGAAAAGTCCTATGGATGGCGCTGTTGTTTTATAAACAAGTGAATATCGGCGCTGTTATGCAATGAAATTTCGGTCATGATAAAACTTTTTATACAAATTAGATTTATCCTTATAATTATAATAATAATTATTATTATTTTTATTTTTATTATTATTATATCACAAAGTAGGCACCACATGTATGTATTATTTAATGTCATCGAATGCCATGAAATAATTTCCGCAAAGTCGTAGGTCTCCGTGGATTAAATTTCACATTGACTGAAAAGTCACTAGATAGAGGTATGTATGACCCTCGAAAGTCTTATACCTCGGACAAACATTTACATTATTACTTAACATAACAACACATTTAGTATACATACAGGTCCTGTTTTAATAAATAAATCATCAGCCAAATCAACCATCCATAAAATATTCTTAATACACGTTAATTTACCCTTTAATACTTAAAAAAGTTTAGGTCTATGCCTGTCTTTGTTGGTCATTTTCGGTCATTACAATGTAACTCGTACCGAAATTATTTCGTTCGTATATATGCTCACATACTCCAAGTATGTATTTCACTTTGCGTTTGTATACAAGTCGTTATTACTGGTCATTTAATGTACACATATGCAAAACCGTCTAAAATGGATCTGTCTGTTATTTATAGCACATCAATTTCAGTCGGACACCAATCGAACTCGGTATCTACCTGTAAATTCATACCTGGCACATTTTACGTTGGCACAGTTTGACCGATGTCACATGAGTGTCGGAAATTCAATACGGGCAGAAAAAGTTCAACTACAGTACAATACGAGTGATAGTTAGCTTGTACCCCAATTGCGAATTGTTAGACCATTTCAGTCGCGCAGGCACTAAATACATAGTAACCATAAAACGTACCAACATTTAAAATCCCACCAAAACTTGAATGATGTATAAATATTACACATCTATCTATACAATGTTTCCGTATAATTCTGTGGTAATCAGTGCAGTCTGCCCTTGCATACAAATTAGTGCAGTCATGTAATATAAACATTATGATCAACAACTGACATACCGGATCTGGTAGCGCAGTCGATAGAGCGTCGGCTCCAGGTACGGTAGGTCCAGCGTTCGATTCCGGGCCGCGATATACCAAAGTCGTAAAAAATGGAAGTGGTATAGCTTCTTTGCTAACTCTCAAGCAAATATAAGAGTGCAGGCAGCAATATATCTGCAGCAATATATCTGCTTCAAGTGGACACCGTTTCCAGACAATCGAAATACTGTTGATTGGACGATAAACCCAATAAAACAAACAAACAACAATTGATAATAGTAAGGTTTTAATTGTGTGCACAGGTCTTACGTTTATTGTTTTTAGCTTATGTGGTTGTTTTAGAAACATTGGAAACCAAACACCATGATAGATATATAACAGTATGGTCATTTTACTGCTGAAATAACATTTACATAACCGTTAAAAACAACAATACTGCTTCTCAAAGCTGTGACGTCACCCCGTAGACATTCCCAAACCAATTATAAATATAAGGGTCGCAGATAGAACGGTGACCCAATCAACTAATTATTGTGCCCATGTTATCGTATATTCTTCAACATTGTATATTCTTCAACGAAATCTCGCTCAAGTGACGGAAAGCAAATCATATTTACACGCTGTTACGACCCGTCGCGCTATATAAGTTTATTTGTATAAAGTGGCACGTTTACTAAACGACGAAATGGTGTAACAGAAAGAACAAGTTAGCAACAAACTAGTACAATAATGTTTTATTTAAAAAAAAACAATTAAAAATATGGCATAATAAAACAATAACAAATAAATGAAACAAAATTTCAGAAGGCAAAATAAATATTAGCTTACAGTTTGTCCCTTTCGAAGGTGTCCCTTTAACAATGCAACAAATAATCCAGCGTCGAATATTCCTGAAGAGTTTTCGGTAGAATGGTCTCGTAGATAAGCACAGTTGAAATAATCCAAAGGTAGAACAATACAGGAATGTTAATTATATTATCCTAATTCAACACTTTAATATTTATGTCACTATTTATGTCACTGTAGAATATAGTAAGTCCACGTAAGTTTCAACACAGAAAGAGTTTAAGATAAAGGCTGCAAGTATTTCCAAATTATATGTCCAATCTCTAAGCAAACTTTTTATTCAAATCCCAAACTTCCAAACTTAACTTTAATTCGGCAAACGCGCCCTTATATATACCCAAAGAATTTCCAGAACATTCACGTACCCAGAACATTTTCGAAGACCAGTTAAAAATAAACAATTGAACTTTCTAGCATGATCCTTTTCTTCTAGCAGTTAATACGCGAATGCTACGTCATCAAAACCACAACGGTAAACAACCCTTAACCCTACTAGCGTAACCTTAAACGCTTGTGTACTATTATACATAATACCTCCACCCCTAAAGGAAAAAAGATTTATGCAATAAATCATTTTTAGAATATTAAATTTACAATTACTCAATTAAGTAAGTTATTGCAACAATGATACAAAATGCAATATAAGTGTCACAAGTTAAACAGATATAATATCAAAACATATGAAATTTCAACTTTACACAATTTAGTGTTACAAATTATAAATTGCATGTATTACATATTTACCAGACATCATATCAAAACAAACTGTAATTAATATAACACAATAACAGTTATACAAAGTTCAAAATACATGTAATCTTTTAAATAAACATGTAATAACATATTTTGCTTCAGTTAACACAATTACATACGAGACAGAGCATCAGGTATAACATTGTTTGTGGTCGCTGAATACAACAATAGGTTTAACTGAAGAAGTTAAATACACTTTAAAATGTCATATAGCAAAAATAAGAGCAAGGCACTCTTTTTCAATTGTAGAATAATTTCTCTGATGTTTGTTAAACTTCTTTGAGAAATAACACACGGGATGATCAATACCCTCACTATCTGATTGTAACAGAACAGCACCAGCACCGACGTCACTAGCATCAACAGCCAATGAAAAACTTTTACCAAAGTCTGGTGCTAAGAGAATTGGTGCACTCTTAAGTACAGCTTTTAATTTGTCAAATGCAGTTTGACATTGAAAACTGCATACAAATGATTTACCCGTTTTGAGAAGGTTTGTCAAAGGTTCTGCAATGTCAGAAAAGTGTTTACAAAATTTTCTGTAATAGCCTGCCATACAAAGAAATCGCAAAAATTGCTTTTTACATGTAGGTATTGGAAACTCAGAAATAGCCATAACTTTTGCTTCAATAGGTTTTACATGACCCTGTCCCACAATATGTCCTAAAAAGGTCAACGTAGCGTGACAAAATTCACTTTTATCCAGGTTGATGGTTAGCTTTGCCTCACTCAGTCTGTTGAAGAAAGATCAGATGATTTCCAGTTGTTCGGCAAATGTTTCAGAGTAGATGATGACGTCGTCGATGTAGGCATCGCACCCGTTAAGTCCAGAAATGACAGAGTTAATGAGTCGTTGGAACGTCGCTGGTAAATTCTTCATGCCAAATGGCATAACCTTGTATTGGTACAGTCCTTCTGGTGTCACAAATGCAGACAATTCCTTTGCTCGGTCTGTAAGAGGTACTTGCCAAAATCCTTTCAGAAGATCGAACTTTCCCAACTTTGTCAATACAATCATCCATCCTTGGTATAAAATATGAATCCGTCTTTTTGATGATATTGATCTTTCTTTAGTCAGTGCAAAGTCTATATGTTCCATCTGGTTTGGGCACAAGAATACACGTTAAACTGCATTTTCTCTGACTAGGCTCAATAAAGTCAGTGTCCAGTAAGAACTTTATTTCTTATTTTAGATATTGTTGTTTTGATGGATTCATTCTGTATGGATGTTGTTTAACAGCAGCTTCACTTTCATCATGTTACTTCTGTTACTAGCGTATGACTTTGTTGTCGTCATGTTACTTTTGTTGTCATCGTTTTACTTTTGATATCAGCGTGTGACTTGTTGTCGTCATGTTACTTTTGTTGTCATCGTTTTACTTTTGTTATCAGCGTGTGACTTGTCGTCATGTTACTTTTGTTGTCATCGTTTTACTTTTGATATCAGCGTGTGACTTGTTGTCGTCATGTTACTCTTGTTGTCATCGTTTTACTTTTGTTATCAGCGTGTGACTTGTTGTCGTCATGTTACTCTTGTTGTCATCGTTTTACTTTTGTTATCATCGTCATGTTACTTTTGTTGTCATCGTTTTACTTTTGTTATCAGCGTGTGAATTGTTGTCGTCATGTTACTCTTGTTGTCATCGTTTTACTTTTGTTATCAGCGTGTGACTTGTTGTCGTCATGTTACTCTTGTTGTCATCGTTTTACTTTTGTTGTCATCGTGTGACTTGTTGTCGTCATGTTACTCTTGTTGTCATCGTTTTACTTTTGTTATCAGAGTATGACTTTGTTGTTATCATGTTACTTTTGTTATTGTTTTACTTTTGTTATCAGAGTATGACTTTGTTGTTATCATGTTACTTTTGTTATTGTTTTACTTTTGTTATCAGAGTATGACTTTGTTGTTATCATGTTACTCTTGTTGTCATCGTTTTACTTTTGTTATCAGCGTGTGACTTGTTGTTGTCATGTTACTTTTGTTGTCATCGTTTTACTTTTGTTATCAGCGTGTGACTTGTTGTTGTCATGTTACTTTTGTTGTCATCGTTTTACTTTTGTTATCAGCGTGTGACTTGTTGTTGTCATGTTACTTTTGTTGTCATCGTTTTACTTTTGTTATCAGAGTATGACTTTGTTGTTATCATGTTGCTTTTGTTGTCATCGTTTTACTTTTGTTATCAGCGTGTGACTTGTTGTCGTCATGTTACTCTTGTTGTCATCGTTTTACTTTTGTTATCAGAGTATGACTTTGTTGTTATCGTGTTACTTTGCATTCAGCATGTGGCTTTTGTTGTCGTCATGAGTCATGATGAGGATCAATGTGTTGGTGCTGAACAAGTTGTGACCTTGACTTTTTATCATCAAATTTGTCATTGGATGAATGACCATCAGTTGAAAATGTTGACATATCAGAATGTGACGAACTCACATGTTTAAGGGACGGGTCATTAGCCTCGTTGTAAATCTGACCTATAAAAGTGTCAGCCAAGTCAACATTAGAATTGACATGTTTGTCAACGGCATTTTCAGCCGAACTCTGGATAGCTTTGCTAGCCATAGAACGAGTAACTGCACAAGAAGGATAAAGATCAGGAATTTCCTGTTCCGCAGGATCAGGACGTTTGTTCGTGATAGGTGTGTCAGTTACGAGTGGGTTTACCACGACCTTATCTCCAGCTAAGTCGTTGCCTAGCAACAAATGGACACCCTCAAAAGGTAATGAAGATCTAAGACCGACAGACACTAAACCACTTACTAAAGTGGAAGACAAAACAATGTTATGGAGAGGGACAGTTAAAGAACCTCACTCTACACCCTGAATAACAACACTTACTCCAGAGAAGGACTTTTCGGAAAACGACAGAGTATCAGCCAAAATAAGAGATTGGGACGCCCCTGTGTCTCTTAATATCTTAATAGGGGTAGGCGGGCAAGAATCACCTGGAAGTGATACAAAACCATTTGACATAAATGGCTCATAAATATCCATAACAGAGTCAGAACTGGGTTTTGAAACCTCAACGGTATGAGAAAGCTCTTTTGCCTTTGGCAAGACATCAGGTTTGTTAGTCTGATCAAAAGTGTCAACTTCGACACAAGTCTGTGGCCTTGACTTGAAAGTGGTGAGGCCTGTTGGTTTGTACCCACCACTAGACTGCTTCTCCTTTAATTTTAAATAGTCAGAAATGAGGTGACCAGTTTTCTTGCAATAATTGCAAGTAACATTAGATAAGGTTTTTCGTTCAATGGACGGTTTTTGTCTGTGTGAACTGAACTGACTCGAAAAGCCAGTAGAATTACTATTGTGTTTTAACTTAGCCTTTACATGTGGACTTGAATTGGTATTTCTTGTAGTGCTAAGTGTAGATGTGAAGTTTGGTTAAGGAACAAATGAGACCTTGTTAGTCAATGAATAGTCATCAGCCAAACGAGCAGCTTCATCAAAAGTTTCAACTTGTTTTTCATCAATTAAGGTCTTAATGTCAGGTTGGATGCAGCGTTTTAACTCTTCAATAAGCATACGCTGCCGTAATTGTGCATGGTCTTGTTCTATTCCTTTAGATGAACACCATCGGTCAAATAATTGTGTTATTGTTCTAGCAAACTCAACATGTGTTTGATTAGTTTCTTTTTTACAATTCCTATTTTTTTGTCTATATGCCTCAGGGACCAGTTCGTAGTCTTTAAGGATGTAATCTTTGACAATGTCATAGTTAGAACACTGTTCAATGCTTAACTGTGTGTAGATTTCACGTGCTTTACCTAACAGAACAGTTTGCAGAAGTAAAGTCCAGTGCTCTCTTGGCCATTTCAAGTTATCTGCAGCTTTCTCAAAATGCAAAAAGTATTTGTCAACATCCTTTTCTTGAAATGGAGGAACAAGTCTAATATTCTTCGCACATCAAATGCTTTATTTTGAAAGGGTGTCTGATCTGCTCTGTCTAGTTTCTTCAATTCTAACTGAAACTGCCTGTCCCTTTCTCTTTCTTCCCGCTCGCTCTCTCTCTCTCTCTCTCTCTCTCTCTCTCTCTTCGCGTTCTTTTTCTCGTTCTCTCTCTTCTCTTTCTCTTTCTCGTTCTCTTTCTCGTTCTCTATCTCGTTCTCTTTCCGTTCTCTCTTCTCGTTCTCTTTCTCCTTCTCTCTCTTCTCGTTCTCGTTCACTTTCTCTTTCTCTCTTCTCGTTCTCGTTCCATTTTCTTTTCTTCCAACTTTAACTTTTGTAATTATAGTCGCTCTTCTCTTTTCATTCTTAATTTCTCTAATTGCAATTTTAATTCTATGTCCTGGTCTGACACATCTTCCTTTACAAACGACATAAAGTCAGTCGAAAGTATGATGCCATCAATCAAAGTTTGAATAAGCATGTTGCAAATAGCCTGTTTTCGCATTGATGCTTTAATTCCAGGAACATTATAATCAGCAGCGATGTCAAGCAAATCAGACTTTTTGGCCAAATTTAACTCCTCCTGAGTAGGCGACTTTACAAAATTTTCCAAATTAAATGCCATGGTAGCTTTTTACTGGTTTGTAGAAATATTTGTTCACAAAAAATTTAAATAAAAAAATATACACAAAAATAGCAGAGTTATCCTTTAACGTTTCAAATCCCGGACGAGCCCCCAATTTCTGTTACGACCCGTCGCGCTATATAAGTTTATTTGTATAAAGTGGCACGTTTACTAAACGACGAAATGGTGTAACAGAAAGAACAAGCCAGCAACAAACTAGTACAATAATGTTTAATTTAAAAAAAAAAAACAATTAAAAATATGGCGTAATAAAACAATAACAAATAAATGAAACAAAATTTCAGAAGGCAAAATAAATATTAGCTTACAGTTTGTCCCTTTAGAAGATGTCCCTTTAACAATGCAACAAATAATCCAGCGTCGAATATATAGAGTTTTCGGTAGAATGTTCTCGTAGATAAGCACAGTTGAAATAATCCAAAGGTATAACAATACAGGAATGTTAATTATATAATCCAAATTCAACACTTTAATATTTATGTCACTGTAGAATATAGTAAGTCCACGTAAGTTTCAACACAGAAAGATTTAAGATAGAAGCTGCAAGTATTTCCAAATTATATGTCCAATCCCTAAGCAAACTTTTTATTCAAATTCCAAACTTCCAAACTTAACTTTAATTCGGCAAACGCGCCCTTATATATACCCAAAGAATTTTCAGAACATTCACGTTCCCAGAACATTTTCGAAGACCAGTTAAAAATAAACAATTGAACTTTCTAGCATGATCCTTTTCTTCTAGCAGTTACGCGAATGCTACGTCATCAAAACCACAACGGTAAACAACCCTTAACCTGACTAGCGTAACCTTAAACGCTGGTGTACTATTATACATAACAACGCTTACTATATATTTGTACGTATAACTTCTCATACAATTTGCAGATGAAAAATAAAATGTTTTACTTCGTAGAATATCATAGGTCAGACGTGTTACTTGTTTAAGTTTCACACAAAGGCGAAAACCCGTTGTTTCAATTAAAAGTTAGACTAGACAGAGAAAAAGTAAGTCTCTATGTTATGCTGGTACATTCTCATCTACAATGCGATACTGTTTGATATTAGCATATCTTGTCTGAACTGAGAGCTTTGGGATAACAAATGGTTCTGTCCAAAGAGACAGAAGTCTATTGATTAAACACGGAACAACAGTAGGCTTGATTTATAACCATTTTAACTATCTAGTCGTTACACAGTGATGTTTGTCAATAAGTGTGTGTGGTAGTTGGAAAACAGAAACATAATCGGATTGAAACCGTTATCTTCCTAACGTTCTTCTTTTTT
Organism: Sinonovacula constricta; assembly: GCA_007844125.1. Lineage (NCBI taxonomy): Eukaryota > Metazoa > Mollusca > Bivalvia > Cardiida > Solecurtidae > Sinonovacula > Sinonovacula constricta. The sequence goes on from CM017563.1 coordinate 27,229,186, forward strand.
ATGTAGAGAATCCCTACAAACTCACTTGTCAAGTTTATTTTTATTGTCTACAACTGCACTTAATAGAAAATCATAAGCGCTCTAAACACATCACTTCTTCATGTAACCGCATCTTGAACGCTTACAACAGTCTTTGGCAAACGGTTTTAACGGAGACAAACGCCTTACTTAAAGCAGAAATCCTTTTCATCCCAACTTAAAGTATTTTGTGCATCAAAACGTCCTCATTACACACGATTCTTACTTAATGCAGTTTCGTAGAGGATTGTCATGTAAAGTTATATGTGAAGTCGATAATACATCGTCTCAAGTTAAGCAAGCACCGGGTTCAAACCAGAGTCCTTCGAAGAGGTAGTGGTTTATCTTTCTTGGTAATTATCAAATAAATAGTTCCATGGCTGGATGGCCCGGAATGAGGATATTACGATAGTGTGTCATATCAAGCTAGACAGACAGAGACAGACATAGAGAAAGACATTGACAAAGACACGACAGACAGACAGACAGACAGACAGACAGACAGACAGACAGACAGACAGACAGACAAAGAGAGACAGACAGAGACCGAGATCAGACAGAGAGAGAGAGAGAGAGAGAGAGAGAGAAAAAAAGAGAAAGAAAGAAAGAGAGACTGACAGAAAAAGAGTGAGTGTGTGTGAAATTACAAGAAATAAACTGCTGTATTGTACGTTTATATGTTGTGTAGATAATTACACACACACACACACACACACACACACACACACACACACACACACACACACACACACACACACACACACACACACACACACACACACACACACACACACACACACACACACACACACACACACACACACACACACACACACACACACACACACACACACACACACACACATACACATATATATATTGAGGCAATACTGTTATTATTTTTTCAACAGGATATTGTTTATTATTATAGTTATGATATGTGATATTGTTCATATAGATAAGCATACTTTCAATTTTCTTGTCACACAAATCTGTTCTAGAATACACAGACATCCAAAGGACAATCCCTCACTGAGACTTTACAGCAAGCCTTGTCAATTTTCCTCATATCCCCGAGACAGCGTCAACTATACAGGATCTGTGCATGTCTGTAATATGTTCCAGATAAATGAGACTCCTAATGTTGATTAGCATTTTGATAACAATTTGATTTGCTTCGAGAATCCTATTGACCAGACTTTTGCGTATAACTTGCATGAACATTCCCAGAATTCTTATTCCAACAAAATGACTAGCATTGTCATGCTTAGACAGTCTTTCATACAAGAGATCGCACGGAAGCATCTCACTAGGAGTGCATCATTTACGTTTGTGCGATTTGTACGCTAGATCTACTGAGCATTTAATAACAATATAAACTTTGGGCCTGCCTGGGCCGATGATGGGGTTAGGCCAGTTAAGTCTGATAATGGGATAATTGGTCTTGCATAGTCTGATGATGGGATCATTGGGCCTGCATGGTCTGATGATGGGATCATTGGGCCTACATGGTCTGATGATGGGATCATTGGGCCTGCTTGGTCTGATGATGGGATCATTGGGCCTGCATGGTCTGGTGGTGGGATCATTGGGCCTGCATGGTCTGATGATGGGATCATTGGGCCTGCATGGTCTGATGACGGGATCATTAAGCCTGCTTGGTCTGATGATGGGATCATTGGGCCTGCATGGTCTGGTGGTGGGATCATTGGGCCTGCATGGTCTGATGATGGGATCATTGGGCCTGCATGGTCTGGTGGTGGGATCATTGGGCCTGTTTGGTCTGGTGGTGGGATCATTGGGCCTGCATGGTCTGATGATGGGATCATTGTGCCTGCATGGTCTGATGATGGGATTATTGGGCCTGCATGGTCTGATGGTGGGATCATTGTGCCTGCATGGTCTGATGATGGGATTATTGTGCCTGCATGGTATGGTGGTGGGATCATTGGGCCTGCATGGTCTGGTGGTGGGATCATTGGGCCTGCATGGTCTGGTGGTGGGATCATTGGGCCTGCATGGTTTGGTGGTGGGATCATTGGGCCTGCATGGTCTGGTGGTGTGATCATTGGGCCTGGTTGGTCTGATGATGGGATCATTGGGCCTGCTTGGTCTGATGATGGGATCATTGGGCCTGCATGGTCTGATGGTGGGATCATTGGGCCTACATGGTCTGATGGTGGGATCATTGGGCCTGCATGGTCTGGTGGTGGGATCATTGGGCCTGCATGGTCTGATGGTGGGATCATTGGGCCTGCATGGTCTAATGGTGGGATCATTGGGCCTGCATGGTCTGATGGTGGGATCATTGGGCCTGCTTGGTCTGATGATGGGATCATTGTGTCTGCGTGGTCTGATGATGGGATCATTGGGCCTGCATGGTCTGGTGGTGGGATCATTGTGTCTGCATGGTCTGATGGTGGGATCATTGGGCCTACATGGTCTGATGGTGGGATCATTGGGCCTACATGGTGTGATGGTGGGATCATTGGGCCTGCATGGTCTGATGGTGGGATCATTGGGCCTGCTTGGTCTGATGGTGGGATCATTGGGCCTGCATGGTCTGATGATGGGATCATTGTGCCTGCATGGTCTGATGATGGGATCATTGGGCCTTCATGGTCTGATGATGGGATCATTGGGCCTACCTGGTCTGATGATGAGATCATTGGGCCTGCATGGTCTGATGGTGGGATCATTGTGCCTGCATGGTCTGATGTTGGGATCATTGTGCCTGCATGGTCTGATGGTGGGATCATTGGGCCTGCATGGTCTGATGATGGGATCATTTGGCCTACATGGTCTGATGGTGGGATCATTGTGCCTACATGGTCTGATGGTGGGATCATTGTGCCTACATGGTCTGATGATTGGATCATTGGGCCTACATGGTCTGATGATTGGATCATTGGGCCTGCATGGTCTGATGGTGGGATCATTGGGCCTGCATGGTCTGATGGTGGGATCATTGAGCCTACATGGTCTGATGATGGGATCATTGTGCCTGCATGGTCTGATAATGGGATCATTGGGCCTACATGGTCGGATGATGGGATCATTGTGCCTGCATGGTCTGATGATGGGATCATTGGGCCTGCATGGTCTGATGGTGGGATCATTGTGCCTGCATGGTCTGATGACGGGATCATTCAGCCTGCAGGGTCTGATGGTGGGATCATTGGGCCTGCATGGTCTGATGATGGGATCATTGGGCCTGCATGTTCTGATGGTGGGATCATTGGGCCTGCATGGTCTGATGGTGGGATCATTGGGCATGCATGGTCTGATGGTGGGATCATTGGGCATGCATGGTCTGATGATGGGATCATTGGGCCTACATGGTCTGATGATGGGATCATTGGGCCTGCATGGTCTGATGATGGGATCATTTGGCCTGCATGATCTGATAGTGGGATCATTGGGCCTACATGGTCTGATGATGGGATCATTGAGCCTGCATGGTCTAATGATGGGATCATTGGGCCTGCATGGTCTGATGATGGGATCATTGGGCCTGCATGGTCTGATGGTGGGATCATTGGGCCTACATGGTCTGATGGTGGGATCATTGGGCCTACATGGTCTGGTGATGGGATCATTGGGCCTGCATGGTCTGATGATGGGATCATTGGGCCTACATGGTCTGATGATGGGATCATTGGGCCTGCATGGTCTGATGATGGGATCATTGGGCCTGCATGGTCTGATGGTGGGATCATTGGGCCTACATGGTCTGATGGTGGGATCATTGGGCCTGCATGGTCTGATGGTGGGATCATTGGGCCTACATGGTCTGATGGTGGGATCATTGGGCATGCATGGTCTGGTGGTGGGATCATTGTGCCTACATGGTCTGATGATGGGATCATTGGGCCTGCATGGTCTGATGGTGGGATCATTGGGCCTGCATGGTCTGATAATGATCATTGGGCATGCATGGTCTGATGATGGGATCATTGGGCCTGCGTGGTCTGATGGTGGGATCATTGGGCCTACATGGTCTGGTGGTGGGATCATTGGGCCTGCATGGTCTGATGATGGGATCATTGGGCCTACATGGTCTGGTGGTGGGATCATTGGGCCTGCATGGTCTGATGATGGGATCATTGTGCCTACATGGTCTGATGATGGGATCATCGTGCCTGCATGGTCTGATGATGGGATCATTGTGCCTACATGGTCTGATAGTGGGATCATTGTGCCTACATGGTCTGATGATTGGATCATTGGGCCTACATGGTCTGATGATGGGATCATTGAGCCTACATGGTCTGATGATGGGATCATTGGGCCCACATGGTCTAATAATGGGATCATTGGGCCTGGATGGTCTGATGATGGGATCATTGGGCCTACATGGTCTAATAATGGGATCGTTGGGCCTGGACGGTCTGATAGTGGGATCATTGAGCCTACATGGTCTGATGATTGGATCATTGAGCCTACATGGTCTGATGATGGGATTATTGAGCCTACATGGTCTGATGATGGGATCGATGTGCCTGCATTGTCAGATAATGGAATCATTTGGCCTGTTCGGTCTGATAATCGGATCATTGGGCCTACATGGTCTGATGATGGGAGCATTGGGACTTGATGATCAATGATGGGTTTAATGGGCCTGTTTGTTCTCATTATGGATTAGGCCTGCCTGGTCTGCTGATGGGATTATTGGGACTACATGGTCTGATGATGTGATCATTGGGACTGCCTGGTCTGATGAATTGACCATGGTGCCTGTATGGTTTGATGATGAGATCATTGGGCCTGCTTTGCCTGATGATGGGATCATTGTGCCTGGATAAACTGATGATGGGATCATTGTGCCTGGATAAACTGATGATGGGATCATTGTGCCTGGATGAACTGATGATGGGATCATTGTGCCTGGATAAACTGATGATGGGATCATTGTGCCTGGATAAACTGATGATGGGATCATTGTGCCTGGATAAACTGATGATGAGATCATTGTGCCTGGATAAACTGATGATGGGATCATTGTGCCTGGATAAACTGATGATGAGATCATTGTGCCTGGATAAACTGATAATGGGATCATTGTGCCTGGATAAACTGATGATGGGATCATTGTGCCTGGATAAACTGATGATGGGATCATTGTGCCTGGATAAACTGATGATGAGATCATTGTGCCTGGATGAACTGATGATGGGATCATTGTGCCTGGATAAACTGATGATGAGATCATTGTGCCTGGACAAACTGATGATGAGATCATTGTGCCTGGATAAACTGATGATGGGATCATTGTGCCTGGATTAACTGATGATGGGATCATTGTGCCTGGATAAACTGATGATGAGATCATTGTGCCTGGATAAACTGATAATGGGATCATTGTGCCTGGATAAACTGATGATGGGATCATTGTGCCTGGATAAACTGATGATGAGATCATTGAACCTGATGATGGGATAATTGGGCTTGACTAGTCTGATGTTTTGTTCATTGGACCAGACTGGTCTTATAATGTGATTATTTGGCTAGCATGGTCTGATGATGAGATCGTTGCGCCGGCTCTGTCTGAGGATGGGGTCATTGGGCATATCTAATCAGATGTAATGATCCATGTGCCTGCCTGGTCTGATTATGGGATCATTGTGCCTGTTTAGTCTGATGATGGAAGTTTTGAAGCCAACTGTACGTCATCCGATTGATAGGTTGATAGGACACTGAAGTCTACATCAAGCAGAGAGGCAGAATCTTTGATCGACTTCACTTGAAAAAGTTGAGCAGCAACTTGCGCAAGAAGGACTGCATCTCCTTTTCGATCAGATAGATCATGGACTCTTCCTTTTGTAGAAATAGGCTAAATACAACGTACTGCTAAAGCACAAACTGGTAAAACAGCAGGTTAACCTCGGTCATGAGGTCACTGAAGAGGGAAGCTAGCCTTTTAAATCTAGGTTGTTTCTCAGCTCCAGAGAAGGAACAGCTCTCGAGTGGTTGATACAGTGTCAGTGTACGTCCAACAGCGTTTTCAAGACCTAACCCACGGGTAGACACATGCTTAAGGACTTGCTTGTACTTTGTGTCACAATAGACACAAAACTCATTGAGTTCATTCTTTCGTTTTGTACTTTTGTAAAAAACCAATAGTACAGGTCAAACACAAGATCTTCATCATCAAAACCCGATACACCTGAGAATGCATCACCACCCTTCCTGGCAGCATTATGGGCCATTTGACATGGGCAGCCAATAAAATAAACCTCCGAGTTCGCCTGAAGCACCCTACTTTTGATAGAATTTCGCTTTACCATATTCACAGAGGCGTTGTCGACGACAAACGAAACACAGTTGTCCCACTGAATATGGTTATCAGTAATAACAGTGTCGATTTTCTCAAACGTAGCTGCCGCCGTAGCGCTTTGTGTTGTGCAAATGTCCATTGTGCAAATGTCCAAAAAATTGCTTGTCACCCTGTTTCAGCTGAGATCAAAAACCTTTACTGTAACAGGATTCATTTTCGTCAATCACTGTCATTACTTCCATCGGTTGCCAAACAAAATGGACTCGACTTCATCTTTGTGACTAGCTCCTCATGAAAACTTGGTGCCAGTATACCATTCAAAATGCAAAATGTTTTGTTTTTGCACACTGATATTGTTTAGCAATTTGAGTGTCCGGAAACATACTACGAAACAGAGGTCCGCATTTGTCAGCAACCGCTATGGGGAGATTGTTTTCGACGATAAAATGTGTCATTAAAACCTCAGCTCGTGATATTTTGAAAGTCGCTGGGTCGTTCTGTGGCTCAATGTTTTTTTTTTTTGGCTGTTTTTCCAAGGAGGAAGCTTTGTCTGTGTGCGATTTTGTGGCAACATGGCGATTAACGTCGGCCTCACCTTGATGCGCACAGCTGATATCTTTTGAGCAAACGAGGCAAAACAAATGCGTAGACCACCTTGCAGCCTTTAATGGGTATGTAGCTGACCATTATTTATCAAAGTTTGTGCTGTACGCAGCTGCACCAGAAAGTTTTTTCGATCGTTTTCTGAGCGGACTTTTGACCATTTTGACAGTTGACACTAAACGTAATGGTTGAAATAGAACCATTGAATCAATTGAGCAGCCTGTTAAGTCTGATGATGTGTTTAATAGGCCTGCCTGGTCTGATGATGGGATAATTTGGCCTGCATAACCTGTCTTTTTGGCTGATATATCTTATTCATCATTTTGCCAATTTCTGGTAAGATATCTTATACCTAAACGAAAATTTTCACAACCAACATCGGTCCGCGTTTCAATAAGGTGGAATAATTGGCAACGCTCTGGCGTTCTTTTATAACATGTCATTTTGTAATTCCTGATTACCGTGATCGCAATGTAGGTAAAATTTAAAGCCTGTTTAAAGAAAAACCAATTAAAATATGTACACATTTTAAACAGATCGAGTGTGAAGAAAAACTTACTAGAAAAACGCACACTCGTTATATTATTATACGAAAAAAAATACACTTCTCAGCTATTTTAAAACAAAAAGTTTGATGAAATACATCGTGCACACTGAATGGGTTTAAATTGAATCAGAAGAAATAATTTTAGTGTTATGAATATTTCGTTTAATGCAGTATTTCAATTATTCTTCGGATAATAAGAAATAAACAAACTGACAGCATGTTATTGCCTGTAAAACGGCATGTGTTTGTTCCAGTAGTGACCAGTTAATCGAGGCATGGTAACATGTACTATTTAGCGCTAAAATCACTGTATGATACCTTAATACCCATCGTTATTTTGCATGACGAAAGAAACCTTGCATATCTAAGCCATCATCTACCTTTATTAACGAACTGTCGCCTCTCTAACTCTCAAACATGCGCCGAATGACATGCTCATCATACCAGATACTACTGATCTGGAAACGTGAAGGATTTCTCGCCGTCAAGATGCAAGTTAACTGAAAACTGCTTTTACAACAACAGGCTGCTATGACTTAATATTGATAAAGTAAAATAATATTTGAAGAGTATTTATTAAAAAATTTAACAATATCAGTAGATATGAATAAGGTACAGAATTACTGTTCCAGCTAAATGGCGAACTGGTCCAATCCATGTAAGGGTAACATGAATATACAAATACATTAGCGTCATCATTTCAATTGCCTCATCTACTTTTACTTAGAACAATGTAAACAGGTTTCCACTTACACTCTTTGTCGTCGGAAGGCATTTTCAGTTTTACTCGTTTGACTTCTTTCGCAAGGTAATACAAAGATTAAATAATTCTTGATCACTTAAATGACACCAGACTAAAGACCGCGTTTATAATAATTAAATCAAGATTATATTCTGTACAAACACGGTCTAATTAATACTATAATGTGAGTCGCTCCCCAAGAGCCATGGAATCATTAACACTTTTACATCCTAAGAAGGTCTTTGCAATAATTGTGTGCATACTCTCGATATTTAGATTATATAATCATTATCAGAACTTGTCTTTTAGAAAGAAATATTACCAAGTTTTAAAATGAAATAAACATGCTGTTGGGATGTAATTTGGTCTCTGTTTTGTTTTAAAAATAAAACACGGCACAAACGTTTAAAATAACTGTTTTAGATCCTGAATCCCTAACTCAAAGTCATATTCATAAACTGGAGAATAAGACCAACATATTGCTCATGGTTTTAACTTTTAAAAAGGTTTATTTATAGCCCATATTTAAATAAACAATACAATCTCATAATACGTTCATTCTCCATCATAAACGAAAACAAAACAGTAAGAAACAAAGTACTTTCGAGGTCGACCTTATTCGAAAATCTATGCCGGAGTTATCGTAACAGTGTCAAATTGATAGCAATGACATTGGACATAATGCTGCTGTTGATGATAATGGTTTGATTTGAACCTATTTTAAATCGAAGACTAACTGACCAGTAACCCTCTTAAAATTCAAAACAATATATCTTTAGTTATGTTGCAGTTATTCTTTTAGATAAGAAAGTATCATAATAATAGGCAGCTGCAAAAATGATTAAAATAGTACTAGAATTATGTTTCTATCGGCAAACGAATACCAATATAATACAATAACAAAAACACCTATCAACAGAATTTAAATCAGATATACTTAGATGAGATATACTGAAACCTAGACCAGAAAAAATAGAAAATCTTTCATTTTTTGTACCTAACTGTTTGTAAGGAATCGGATAATTGTAGCTTTACAACCATATCACCTGCCCTTTTTCTAGATCATTAAGTCAGTGACTGGACGGTAAGATGAAAATACATTTATAAAACTCACCGATGCTAGACCGTGAACCTCCCACGCTGATGCTGAATTTCTGGTGATACGCTGAACTCTGACATAAATCCATGTATTGGGATCAAAGTCGTAGAGAATATAATCCAGGTCTAAACCATCGCTGTCAAGCCTGTCTGCAGTCCCTGTACTGGTGTAAAACGTCCGAGATGATTTAAGGTACCCTAACATTTCCGACAGGACCGTTTCATTGGTAACAAGGCTATCAACAAGGAGCATTACATCTCTAATGAATTCAGCATGTTTGTATATCGGCGTTTCATTAAGGTCGGATTTTCTATCCCAAGTGGTATTTAATTGCGTTTCGACCGACCTGTTATTTAGCTTAAACACTGGATACATTTCAAATACATTTGATAATGCGTGTATATGCTCAGTTGAATTGAGATCATCTAAGGTAGCCGGTTGTGGTTGTATATATGGAGAAGTTCCGAATCCGAAAAAAGCGTGAGACAGATGGATGTTCAAGTTGGCTGCCTCTCTTAGCACCAGAGTCTTCAAGGTGGAATCCATGCACAGTGAAACAGCTGAAATGAAATAAAGAATATGTTCTTTTTAAAATTCCTTCTATTACATGAATCTTTACAAACATCTTCTTGTTAATCTTTTTAAAAATGCAATGTCTTAACTTTGTTTCACATTGTCCAGTCTCAGTTGTTTTGAAATTAATTACATTTGCTAATTGCTGACATATTATTTAGCCTTAATAATTACAGGTTGACTGTTATTGCATATACCTGCCATTCATTACGTGCAACCTACTCTCGTTACATCTCCTTATGCCTTACCTAAGTCTGGTCAATGGTATATAATTGTTTCTTAGGTACAAACTCCTTCAAATTCAATTTGTTATAAAATGTAAAGTCGTAAAAAGAATCCGAAGATAAAGATTACATTCTTTATTAAAATTCAGAAGAAATCACCTGAAGTAAAGGATGTCATTTTAATTTGCAAAAACATGTTATTTGCAGAAGATTATTTGTACACATACCTTAACTGGCTTACAAGAAATGTATTTTGACTCTTCAATAGTTTTTGAAGTCATAAAAGTAATAAATCATAAAACCTAGTCTCTAAAACCTAGTGATTGTGATAAATAGGGTTAATGATGGCAAAAAAGCCAACTGATTTGAAACATGTCGAAACACAATTTATAATAGACATCTTTTTTGTAATTATAGTAATATTTATTTGATAAAAACACTTTGATATTGATGCAAAATAAATACAAATGTTGTACAATTGTATACATAATTACAACTTGCAGCAAAATCAGCTGAAATTTTATACAAAATATCTAGATACGAAGAACTGATTGTAAATACTAAAGCTTTTTTGTGGAAAATTAATGTAAGTATCAATTAATCAACGTGAGCGAGTCTACGGTTATGGTTTTGAAGAGTCTTGTCCAGGTTAGCAAGCCAGAATGTTATAGTCCTTTAAAATGTCTGAGCGTATGTCTGTCTGTATACGCAGGTGTAGTTCTTGTTTTTAAATTGCGCTATTCTTCAAACGATACGTGCTTAAGATGGAAAATAATGAAGAGATCCTAACAAGATGGAAATACGAGGGTAATTCTAAACGTTTGAAAGATAGACAGTCTTGAGATATATGCTTTCCAACTGATGATTATGACTGACAAGGTCGTTCATCTGAGTGCCGTAGACATTTAGATTAATATAGCAAGGAATATCAGCATTGTTAAAATCATACTTATTTATAATATGTACACAGCCAACATCTGGACATTCAGTTTTACTTTTTTCACTATACAGCCATGTAGGAAAAAATGCCAAGTTTTTTGTCGGATCTTTGAATAATTTTTATACACCGCAGGAACATGGGTAGCAAATATTAAGGCTCTAGCTCTTGTAATTTCAGAAAAGAAAATTTGCTACATTATCATAGATGACAAATAGCCACGCCCATGAAGGCAATGTAGTTGTTTTTTTAGGTATCAAAATTATTTTAACATCTTTTCGTTAACCCTACCTGTTGCTTAGAAAGACTGGTTAAATTTGTTCCAGGAGATGTCGTTTAAAGAGTATTGACTAACCATGTGACGCGTAACGCATGACGCTTGACGCCGGAAACCGGACGCCGGAAAACGGACGTTTGACAGTAGACAATCACAATAACCTCAGCTGAGCTGAGGGTGTTTTCTTTATAGAGACAGCAAAATTGATCAGTTAAGCATGTCTTAAATAGAGATCAGCTCTTTATTTTTAAACCAATTTACAAGTTGTGCGAATATACATTATATAAAACGATATTCGTACAAATTAAATGAACTAATGTAATATTTAGCATGCAAACCGATTTACATCGTATATATTTTGATTGCATATAGATCATTTCTGACCGAGTGTGCATTCATTAATGTAATAATTTGTCTTTAATGTTGTTCATTGCACACATGCCACAAAAATATTACTTTTTTTACTTTACTTACGCTTTCTAATGGCCCAGTAATTAACGGCGGTAAATGTTTAAAAGGTGGATCTGGACTATAAAACTATCAATCCTTGTTTTTATTGATATTCCAGATGTCCTTTACTAATGTAAAACACAACTTTCGATGTTATTTCGCTTGTTGGATTTGTAAAGAAAACACGGAAATGGATGTCTGATACGTCTTTACTGAATTGATATTATTTAAGACAAGCTCAGGCATTTTGTCCGCCTTGTAAAATCTATGCGGAGAAGGCGGGTTCTGTCGCGCCCCCTCCCCCCCCCCCCCACACACACACCCCTGGAAAAATTCACGGGAGGGATTCTGTACACCTATGCTAAATAGACAGGAAGGGATTTTGTTTGTGGGGGAGGGACAATTTTCACCAGGTCCCTATTTGACAATAAGAAAGCATTTCAATTAGGCGAACCAACCGAGACACAACTGCTGGTTGTGGGATCTCTGCAGGAACAAGTTCAACAAAAATCATTTTGAAATACCATTGAACATACACGCGTATTTAACAATCTATCTGCTTTCAGTCAATATTATTTAATACCGTGTGCTTTGTCCTAAACTTTACTCAGATGTCGTTTAACAGAAAGTTCATGGCATTAAATGATAATTCGTACCTATATATGCACCTATATCAATAGTCAGTATTTTTCCGATAAATGACATTGTCTCGAGCCTTATTGAAAAATATATATAAAACTTATTTGTTTACTTAATATGCCATGGTTTTTGTGACTTTCTCCCACTTTTAACTGAACGTTAAACAGAAGACACTAAAAAAAATATATGTTTATCCCATTAAATAATTATGCGGATGAGAAATGCCTTTACAAAGACATAGGTAAAATGTCACGAAGGAGCATACACCATTTTAAATATGCATGCTAAATAAAACGCTAATTAAAAAAAGCATTCAAAACATCGCAATATTGGGGCATATTGAGTTCGCTATTTATTTTCTTACACTTTGAAATAACTTTTTAAAGTTATAAGAATGTGGAGTGTAGCATTATAGACCAGAAGCACAAAAGTGTAACGACAAACAAGGACAGAAAATAATTGTCATGCAAATCGTTGTACGAATTGGTATTCTGTCTCCATATTTTTACAGACATGTAATGCAGTCCCTTTCATCGGTAACTTATTTTGGAGGATCTGTTACACCTAACGGATTCATCTTTTAATGTGGAAAAATTTGAAAAACAAAAACGATTCGGCTAAACAAAGTTGGCCTTCGAGGAGTATCATATGTATCCACTTAAATCACAATCACACTTCAGTTTCTCGTGCTTAAGATATCTTTATTCTGATGCCTGATTTAAAAAAAAGTACATGCTATATTGTGCTAAAACAAGGAAATTGATAAAAGGCAGATCTATATCACATACACTTGTCAGATAACTGAGTTATGGAGCCATAGTCGAATTGAATGAAAACAAATCACTGTGTACACTATCAAAACAAGTATGGCCATGCTTAAGAGAGGACTCCAAACAAATTATATGTATTAAAAATATCGAGCATTGCAAATTGACTCGAACCATCACAACAATGGGCTGAGGAGTAAAGATTTTGTATGAGAGTCATTTAAATAATGGGTCGGATAACGATATCTGTATCTATATCTGAAGCTCGTTATTACCTGACTTCATTGTTCAATACATTATGTCTCTGAGTGGACGAGGCGAAGACAACCAAATATACTTTCCCTGGACAGTGTCATACTATTTAGTAGCATAAAAATCCTTCACAAGAAAAGCATTAATGCGAAGCATCAAAGGGCGACGCAACAATGAAAATTAATATTTATTAGAAATTTGGAGATGACTGATTTAAATTATTAAGTAACCCACCGTCAAAATCACTGGAAAAAGTAAAAATACCTTGTTTGCGTGAAAGTTACAAACACAGAATAAATACAAATAAATATAAAAAGAACACCATTTACCGAATTAGGACCCGTAAGTTGAGAATGTGTAAATCGCGGAACTTCCGAAATTCGGAACATCTCTCCCATTTTTGCTCGCTTATTCTCTAGCGAGAACGAGAATTGCCGCGGAGATCCGCTCGCGAGTGCATTTTTTTAGCTTCACAAATAACTGATCAATGATCCTAATCAATAATAGAAACAAGTAACATTTGTTATTGATCAATATTTTAAATGTTTCGTTTATTATATTTATTGCAAAAACAAAGAAGAAAAAAGTCACAGATTTTTGTGTGTGACTGTGACGAGATTCGATCTCCGGAGACCGTTAACACCAGACCAAGTCCATAACCACTGCGCTATTTTACGATTGTCATCTGTGTCTGAATAATTATTATTTTGTATAACGTGCCACTACAGACGCTATCGATAAATTTTTAGAAATAGAAAAAATAGTAAGTTTTAAACGAATAACCAATAGTTTTCATAAGATTTAAAAACATATTTATACAAAGAACAACTTTACATATAATTATACTGCATACTCTCTATTGTTATTATATAAAAAGAACGTAATTTACCGAAATATGACCCGTACGTTAGGAATGTGTAAATCGCGAAACTTCCTGAATTCACGTCATTTACCGAGATAGGACCAGTTAGTCTGGATTACCTGCCCTTTGTCTAAACAAAGGGCATGGGCGTGGCTAGGTGACCTTTTAGTATACGCACTATTCCGGGGGGGGGGGATATTTTTACCTTATAACGCCGTAGATACATTCTGGGAAGAAACTATGTCACAGTACAACGAGCAGGAAGGGACAGAAATACACCAGGTAGGATTGCAGAAGTATTTGTAGAATTTGGAAAAGGGTTAAACTTCTAGTTTAAAAAATGAAACAGCTAACAATAAGTGCCAAACACAGGTTATGTACGATTTTTATTTGCTTTTTGACGTTTTTTATTTTTTCAATTTTTAGAAGCAACTGTACGCACGTGCGTAAGTGCGTAAGCCCAGGCACGCCCCTGAAGGGTCAGGCACAAACGAAATAATGGCGGCGGCGATGGAAACAGTAAATTTACGAGCTAATAGCAAAAGTTGGTTTATTGTGAAAGTATTGATTTTCTGGTCAATATCAATGTTGTAGTATTCATTCGTGTAAAGCGTTGTTAAGGAGCTATTACTTATGATGAAATTTTACATTCCTGACAAGTTGAATATTTTTCGGACAAATTTACACATAGTGTAATTTCGGACAATATTTATTTAATTGATAAATATTAAGTTAAAAAATAACTTAAGTGAAAATTTCAGTCACCCATATTTCCTTCATTAGGTAATTTATATTGAAAATCATTACATCTGTGTGAAATGCATTCATAAAACATTTCTTTTATGCAAAAATAAGTCATTTTAAAACAAAAGTATAAATGTAATGGCGTTAAGTTTTGACTTAAGATGCTTTGTGAATACGGCCCCTAGGAGTGACATGTTTAATTTGGTAAGGAGATCTTATTATCACTTTATTATCGCCATTTTCACTATATTTGTCCATTTTTAAACTTGATCATGTTATACAGTCCTATAGAAGTTATTAGTAATAGGTTTGCAGCAAAAAATATTTTTATGCAGCTAGGATGTTGTTTGAGCTGAAAAATGGTATGCAACATGACAATATGCACTGTGTGGTGTATAGTATTAATTTGAAGAGCTAAAAATTATGGGTTTTCAGCATTATGTTGTATCATTTAAAAATTACTAATTTTGCATAGCAAAGTATTATATTTTGCATGCACAATTTATACTCATTGGTTATATTTCACTATAAACATTTCTTTCTAGTTTTATAAGCTTTTTGTTTCATCAATTTTGAAGAAAAAATAAAAAAATTGACAGGGGTTTGTATACAAGTAGAGTTTGTTATACATTTTGACAATTTCTTTCAAACTGAAATTAAGAAGCCAATGAATTTAAAAAGAAATTAATATTAAAATGATTTGCAGTTTATTTTTCAAGATTTATATGTATTTAACACAAAAACATACCTAACTTTGAACTAGCTTTTGTGTGCAATGTTTTTAATTATGTCATTCCTGCACACCTGCAAAGGATAATATTTTGTAGTGTCCGCAACAGAGCTTCACACATTACAAAAACAGGAGATACAAAGTTTACTTTGCTGTTATATAAATTGCCTTGGGCACATTTTTCTACAATCCAAGCGCTTTCACCAAATGCCTTAAGGTTTTTTGCATTTAAAGAAAAGCTTTGTCTGCAACGGTGTAGTGTCCGCAACACAAATATTAATATGCTTCTAAATAAAGCATTTTTCATGTTCTCAAAGTTGTTTTTGCTAATAAATGTTTGGTTTGATTGCAGTTATAAAAAAGTGAAATAAATACTATTGTCTAGTCTGATTTTCTGCCAAACAGGACATAACAGTGAAATTAATGTACTTCTAACATGGGCCAATCGGGATATTCAATGTATTTTAACATATATAATGTATAACCAATTGAATGATGAAAGACAGTCCAGGTAACTTAAAAGAAATAAAAAAGATGTGACTTTTCTGAGACCAGAAAAAGGGTTTACACATTTAAGTTTTTTAATTAAATGTTGCGGACACTACACCGTCTTTCATCCTTCATGTACCAATAATAGGTCTAATTGTTGAAGAACTGATGAAATAATACTTTTATATTAAAAAGCTTTATCTCAAAAAGCTTAATTGATACCAATTGCAGTCAGGATCAAACACCATTTTTTGCATTTATCATCTTAATCACATCAATATAAGTTGGTCATTCAAAGGGAGTTCTGTTGTAAGAATTCTTAAAAAATCTGGCCTTACCAGTAACGTTGATTTCTCTTTTGTTTTTGCCAGACAAATGAACAATTTAGATATGCAAATTAATAAATCGATAGACTATTTACATGAAATATGCATATAATGATATTACATTATCGAATGAAAAATAAGAAGTTAAAATAAAGCCCAAATGTCAGTTAATGTGTAACATAATACTAATATGGCAACTTATATTAACACGAAGTCTGGTCAGTATAATTATTATTTATGTACAGTGAGTTAGTTCTTCTATGCACTGGGAACTGAAGCAAACATTTATGCATGATAATTCTAAATCAAACTACGGTATATGATTATCTAAAACATAAGCAAGTTAACTGTCACCCATTGTCATCACCATCAATGTCATTTGAAATGTTTTAAAATATTACTGTGTGCATGTACATGTATACTCAACTCACAGGAAAATTCTTTTAATGTCTTTTTTTGTTATTTCTTTTATATCTGATTAATGGATTAATTTATTAATTTGATTAATTATTTTGATTTTTATTTTGTTAAATAACAATGTCAGGTATACAGAAAGGTATTATTGACACTAATTTGGTTTTCATTCAATTTGAATTTTTGATAACAATTTTAAATAATGATTTAAGAGAATAAAGTGTGTCATTTACACAACTAGTGTGACATTTGTCAATTTTTTTTCTTTGAAGGTGACAAAAATTAACAAGAAATGCTATTATAAAATGAAATACTGGTAATGTTTCTGTAAGAAAAGTCCTCAGGAGGCATGAAGTCCGAACAAATGAGTGCAAAACACTTACTTAATTTGATTTAGCATTTGCATATTCATTGTTATTATTTGCTATCAATTTTAAGTGTTTTTTTATATAAATTAACAACATTAAAACACACAATTTTATCTTCAGTACTTTAGGAAAACTATTTTTTAAAGTTTGCATTGATTTAAGACAACAAATCTGAAGTTTCTACAACATTTAAGACTCCTTATTTTTTATGTTCACTTATTTGTTAGTTTGTATGTTCTACTCTTAAGTGTTTGCATTTTGGCATTGTAAAGATTCTATTAAAATTATTCTATCAACACAAAAATGAGGAGCATGTGTCTAGGTGGATCAAACAGTATGAATAACAGTACATATTGTGCAATTCTTAGAATGCCCTAATTTTGAAATAGTGCTCTTTCATACACATGGTAAATGATGAAATATTCAAGTAAGTTAATAAAATGACATATCAAGCATCCCACAATAATTGTATAAGCACAATTGTTACATTTACATTTAATATAATATATGTAGTGTCCGCATGGCAATGTAATACTTTCTTAATAAACATAACTAAAACACATTCGTATTGATCACAAGGCAAAACAAAATCATTTTACAAGAGAACTTATGATCACATATCCGAAATATCACAATCTTCGTATTTGTCCGAAAAGTACTCAACTTATTGAAATTAAAAAAACAACATACGGAAATGCTCCACGAAAAGAAACATTATCTTTAAGAATTTTATATATACATATCGATTGAAAATTGAACAATATCCCGATGAACCACTTTTAGAAAATAGTTGGTTAACTTACTGCTATCATCGCGTCGGTCATTGTTTCGTCAATGCCAGACTTCTATAATGTTTACAATAGAAGCCGGGAACCAGACTAAGGACCAGTACGTTGGGAATGTGTATATCGCGAAACTTCCGAAATTCGAAACGCCTTGTCCATTTTCCTTCGAACATTTTCTAGCTAGAACGAAAATGTCCGAGGACCTCCGCGCACATGTGCACTTTTTCAGCATTCCATTTTCAGCGCCCCAGCGCGTCGCCAATAACAGTGAAGTTACACCCTGCTAGCATTGAGTACAACGCTATAAATTATGTTGAATAGGTTACTTCTGACCTTGTCAAAGTTACTTTTATTCAGAAAAAGAAGGGCGCTTGTTTAGGTGGCCACTCAGTGATGAAGAGATGAGCCGTGGTTCTTACTTGGTCTTTCGCGGTAATCGGTTTGTTTAAAGTCAAATGAATCTACTGCTGTATTTATGAGTCCATAATACTATGGATTTGATAAATAATGATAAATTCATCACACTGCAAGCTGTTAACATCCATTATACAATAAGCTATAGAGGCTAGATACACGCAAACAGTTATAACATCAAGATCCATCACAAAATCGGATATACGGGCAAGAGGCATCAGACATCAGACATCAGCTATCGATTCATAATACAACCAGGAAAAAAGCTCAAAATCCATCAAAAAACAACCTATAACGTGAAGATCCATCACACAACAAGCCATAAGGTCAAGATCCATCACACAGCATGTCATATCGTGAAGATCCTTCACGCAACCAGGTGTAAGGTCAAGATCCATCACACAACCTGTTATATCGTGAAGATCCTTCACGCAACCAGGTGTTAGGTCAAGATACATCACACAGCCTGTTATATCGTGAAGATCCTTCACGCAACCAGGTGTTAGGTCAAGATCCATCACACAGCCTGCTATATCGTAAAGATCCATCACACAACCAGGTGTAAGGTCAAGATCCATCACACAACCTGTTATATCGTGAAGATCCTTCACTCAACCAGGTGTAAGGTCAAGATCCATCACACAGCCTGTTATATCGTGAAGATCCTTCACGCATGCAGGTGTAAGGTCAAGATCCATCACACAGCCTGTTATATCGTGAAGATCCTTCACTCAACCAGGTGTAAGGTCAAGATCCATCACACAGCCTGTTATATCGTGAAGATCCTTCACGCAACCAGGTGTTAGGTCAAGATACATCACACAGCCTGTTATATCGTGAAGATCCTTCACGCAACCAGGTGTTAGGTCAAGATCCATCACACAGCCTGCTATATCGTAAAGATCCATCACACAACCAGGTGTAAGGTCAAGATTCATCACACAGCCTGTTATATCGTGAATATCCTTCACACATGCAGGTGTAAGGTCAAGATCCATCACACAGCCTGTAATATCGTGAAGATCCTTCACGCATGCAGGTGTAAGATCAAGATCCATCACACAGCCTGTTATATCGTGAAGATCCTTCACGCATGCAGGTGTAAGGTCAAGATCCATCACAAAGCCTGTTATATCGTGAAGATCCTTCACGCAACCAGGTGTTAGGCCAAGATCCATCACACAGCCTGCTATATCGTGAAGATCCATCACACAACCAGGTGTAAGGTCAAGATCCATCACACAGCCTGTTATATCGTGAAGATCCTTCAAGCAACCAGGTGTTAGGTCAAGATCCATCACACAGCCTGTTATATCGTGAAGATCCTTCACGCAACCAGGTGTTAGGTCAAGATCCATCACACAGCCTGTTATATCGTGAAGATCCTTCACTCAACCAGGTGGAAGGTCAAGATCCATCAAACAGCCTGCTTTATCGTGAAGATCCTTCACTCAACCAGGTGTAAGGTCAAGATCCATCACACAGCCTGTTATATCGTGAAGATCCTTCACGCATGCAGGTGTAAGGTCAAGATCCATCACACAGCCTGCTATATCGTGAAGATCCTTCACGCAACCAGGTGTAAGGTCAAGATCCATCACACAGCCTGCTATATCGTGAAGATCCTTCACTCAACCAGGTGTAAGGTCAAGATCCATCACACAGCCTGTTATATCGTGAAGATCCTTCACGCAACCAGGTGAAAGGTCAAGATCCATCACACAGCCTGTTATATCGTGAAGATCCTTCACGCATGCAGGTGTAAGGTCAAGATCCATCACACAGCCTGTTATATCGTGAAGATCCTTCACTCAACCAGGTGTAAGGTCAAGATCCATCACACAGCCTGTTATATCGTGAAGATCCTTCACGCATGCAGGTGTAAGGTCAAGATCCATCACACAGCCTGTTATATCGTGAAGATCCTTCACTCAACCAGGTGTAAGGTCAAGATCCATCACACAGCCTGTTATATCGTGAAGATCCTTCACTCAACCAGGTGTAAGGTCAAGATCCATCACACAGCCTGTTATATCGTGAAGATCCTTCACGCATGCAGGTGTAAGGTCAAGATCCATCACACAGCCTGTTATATCGTGAAGATCCTTCACTCAACCAGGTGTAAGGTCAAGATCCATCACACAGCCTGTTATATCGTGAAGATCCGTCACTCAACCAGGTGTAAGGTCAAGATCCATCACACAGCCTGCTATATCGTGAAAATCTTTCACGCAACCAGGTGTAAGGTCAAGATCCACCACACAGCCTGTTATATCGTGAAGATCCTTCACTCAACCAGGTGTAAGGTCAAGATTCATCACACAGCCTGCTATATCGTGAAAATCTTTCACGCAACCAGGTGTAAGGTCAAGATCCACCACACAGCCTGTTATATCGTGAAGATCCTTCACGCAACCAGGTGTAAGGTCAAGATTCATCACACAGCCTGTTATATCGTGAAGATCCTTCACTCAACCAGGTGTAAGGTCAAGATTCATCACACAGCCTGTTATATCGTGAAGATCCTTCACGCAACCAGGTGTAAGGTCAAGATCCATCACACAGCCTGTTATATCGTGAAGATCCTTCACGCAACCAGGTGTAAGGTCAAGATCCATCACACAGCCTGTTATATCGTGAAGATCCTTCACGCAACCAGGTGTAAGGTCAAGATTCATCACATGACTAGTTTTAATGACAAGAGCCATCGCACACCCTGCTATAAATACAAGATCTACCACACAGTTTGCTATAAGGTCAAGATCCGCCACACAACCAGCTATACGGTCAAAATCAATCACAAACCTAGCTATACACTCAAGATATATCCCACAAACAGCCATACACTCAAGATAAATCCCACAACCAGCCATACACTCAAGATAAATCACACAACCGGCTATACACTCAAGATAAATCACACATCCAGCTATACACTCAAGATAAATCACACAACCAGCTATACGGTTAAGATCAATCACACAACCAGCTATACACTCAAGGTCCATCACACACCCAGCAATACGGTTAAGATCAATCACACAACCAGCAATACGGTTAAGATCAATCACACAACCAGCTATACGGTTAAGATCAATCACACACCCAGCAATACGGTTAAGATCAATCACACAACCAGCTATACACTCAAGGTCTATCACACACCCAGCTATACGGTTAAGATCAATCACACAACCAGCAATACGGTTAAGATCAATCACACAACCAGCTATACACTCAAGATCCGTCACACACCCAGCAATACGGTTAAGATCAATCACACACCCAGCTTTACACTCAAGGTCCATCACACACCCAGCTATACACTCAAGATCCATCACACACCCAGCAATACACTCAAGGTCCATCACACACCCACCTATACGGTTAAGATCAATCACACAACCAGCAATACGGTCAAGATCAATCACACAACCAGCTATACACTCAAGGTCCATCACACACCCAGCTATACGGTTAAGATCAATCACACACCCAGCAATACGGTTAAGATCAATCACACAACCAGCTATACACTCAAGGTCCATCACACACCCAGCTATACGGTTAAGATCAATCACACAACCAGCTATACACTCAAGGTCCATCACACACCCAGCAATACGGTTAAGATCAATCACACACCCAGCAATACACTCAAAGTCCATCACACACCCAGCAATACGGTTAAGGTCCATCACACACCCAGCCATACGGTTAAGATCAATCACACAACCAGCTATACACTCAAGGTCCATCACACAACCAGCTATACACTCAAGGTCCATCACACACCCAGCTATACACTCAAGATCCATCACACACCCAGCAATACACTCAAGATCCATCACACAAACAGCTATACGGTTAAGATCAATCACACAACCAGCAATACGGTGAAGATCAATCACACAACCAGCTATACACTCAAGGTCCATCACACACCCAGCTATACGGTTAAGATCAATCACACAACCAGCAATACGGTTAAGATCAATCACACACCCAGCAATACACTCAAGATCCATCACACACCCAGCTATACGGTTAAGATCAGTCACACTCCCAGCAATACGGTTAAGATCAATCACACACCCAGCTATACACTCAAGGTCTATCACACACCCAGCTATACGGTTAAGATCAATCACACACCCAGCTATACACTCAAGGTCTATCACACACCCAGCTATACGCTCAAGGTCTATCACACAACCAGCAATACGGTTAAGATCAATCACACACCCAGCTATACACTCAAGGTCTATCACACACCCAGCTATACACTCAAGGTCCATCACACACCCAGCTATACACTCAAGATCAATCACACTTCCAGCAATACGGTTAAGATCAATCACACACCCCGCAATACGGTTAAGATCAATCACACACCCAGCAATACATTTAAGATCAATCACACACCCAGCAATACGGTTAAGATCAATCACACAACCAGCAATACGGTTAAGATCAATCACACAACCAGCTATACACTCTAGGTCCATCACACACCCAGCAATACGGTTAAGATCAATCACACACCCAGCTATACACTCAAGGTTCATCATACACCCAGCAATACACCCAAGGTCCATCACACACCCAGCTATACACTCAAGGTCTATCACACACCCAGCTATACGGTTAAGATCAATCACACAACCAGCAATACGGTTAAGATCAATCACACAACCAGCAATACGGTTAAGATCAATCACACACCCAGCTATAAACTCAAGGTCCATCACACAACCAGCTATACGGTTAAGATCAATCAAACAACCAGCAATACGGTTAAGATCAATCACACAACCAGCAATACGGTTAAGATCAATCACACACCCAGCAATACACTCAAGGTCCATCACACACCCAGCTATACGGTTAAGATCAATCACACAACCAGCAATACGGTTAAGATCAATCCCACAACCAGCAATACGGTTAAGATCAATCACACAACCAGCTATACACTCAAGGTCCATCACACACCCAGCAATACGGTTAAGATCAATCACACAACCAGCAATACGGTTAAGATCAATCACACAACCAGAAATACGGTTAAGATCAATCACACAACCAGCAATAAGGTTAAGATCAATCACACACCCAGCTATACGGTTAAGATCAATCACACAACCAGCAATACGGTTAAGATCAATCACACAACCAGCAATACGGTTAAGATCAATCACACAACCAGCAATACGGTTAAGATCAATCACACAACCAGCTATACGGTTAAGGTCCATCACACACCCAGCCATACGGTTAAGATCAATCACACAACCAGCTATACACTCAAGGTCCATCACACACCCAGCTATACACTCAAGATCCAAACACACCAAGCAATACACTCAAGATCCATCACACAAACAGCTATACGGTTAAGATCAGTCACACAACCAGCAATACGGTTAAGATCAATCACACAACCAGCTATACACTCAAGGTCCATCACACACCCAGCTATACGGTTAAGATCAATCACACAACCAGCAATACGGTTAAGATCAATCACACACCCAGCAATACACTCAAGATCCATCACACACCCAGCTATACGGTTAAGATCAATCACACACCCAGCAATACGGTTAAGATCAATCACACAACCAGCAATACGGTTAAGATCAATCACACAACCAGCAATACGGTTAAGATCAATCACACACCCAGCTATACACTCAAGGTCCATCACACACCCAGCAATACGGTTAAGATCAATCACACAACCAGCAATACGGTTAAGATCAATCACACAACCAGCTATACACTCAAGGTCCATCACACACCCAGCTATACACTCAAGATCCATCACACACCCAGCAATACACTCAAGATCCATCACACAAACAGCTATACGGTTAAGATTAATCACACAACCAGCAATACGGTGAAGATCAATCACACAACCAGCTATACACTCAAGGTCCATCACACACCCAGCTATACGGTTAAGATCAATCACACAACCAGCAATACGGTTAAGATCAATCACACAACCAGCAATACACTCAAGATCCATCACACACCCAGCTATACGGTTAAGATCAATCACACACCCAGCAATACGGTTAAGATCAATCACACACCCAGCTATACGGTTAAGATCAATCACACACCCAGCAATACGGTTAAGATCAATCACACACCCAGCTATACACTCAAGGTCCAACACACAAACAGCTATACGGTTAAGATCAATCACACAACCAGCAATACGGTTAAGATCAATAACACACCCAGCTATACACTCAAGGTCTTTCAAACACCCAGCTATACGGTTAAGATCAATCACACACCCAGCTATACACTCAAGGTCTATCACACACCCAGCTATACGCTCAAGGTCTATCACACAACCAGCAATACGGTTAAGATCAATCACACACCCAGCTATACACTCAAGGTCTATCACACACCCAGCTATACGCTCAAGGTCTATCACACAACCAGCAATACGGTTAAGATCAATCACACACCCAGCTATACACTCAAGGTCTATCACACAACCAGCTATACGGTTAAGATCAATCACACACCCAGCAATACGGTTAAGATCAATCACACAACCAGCAATACGGTTAAGATCAATCACACACCCAGCTATACACTCAAGGTCCATCACACACCCAGCAATACGGTTAAGATCAATCACACAACCAGCAATACGGTTAAGATCAATCACACAACCAGCTATACAGTCAAGGTCCATCACACACCCAGCTATACACTCAAGATCCATCACACACCCAGCAATACACTCAAGATCCATCACACAAACAGCTATACGGTTAAGATCAATCACACAACCAGCAATACGGTGAAGATCAATCACACAACCAGCTATACACTCAAGGTCCATTACACACCCAGCTATACGGTTAAGATCAATCACACAACCAGCAATACGGTTAAGATCAATCACACACCCAGCAATACACTCAAGATCCATCACACACCCAGCTATACGGTTAAGATCAATCACACACCCAGCAATACGGTTAAGATCAATCACACACCCAGCTATACACTCAAGGTCCAACACACAAACAGCTATACGGTTAAGATCAATCACACAACCAGCAATACGGTTAAGATCAATCACACACCCAGCTATACACTCAAGGTCTATCACACACCCAGCTATACGGTTAAGATCAATCACACACCCAGCTATACACTCAAGGTCTATCACACACCCAGCTATACGCTCAAGGTCTATCACACAACCAGCAATACGGTTAAAGGCATCTCAAAAGCCTTATATAAGTGACCCCCCCCCATTTATTGCCCCACCCAGCATGTGAGGGCATCTGTTTTCTGATAAGCCAGGCTGCCACAGTCTGTAACAATGTGTCTGTCACACAGGTATTGTTCAAGATCCAAGTGTATGTATGCTATATCTGGGGGTTGAACATAGTCATTCACAGTTTGTAAAGGAAACAACAGTTGTGAATATACCAATTACGCAATCCAATATGTATATATATATATATACAAAGTAAGAAAGAAAACAAATAAAGATTTATATATATGTATGTATATATGTATATATAAATCTTTATTTGTTTTCTTTCTTACTTTGTTGGTTGATTTTGTTATTTCTTATACATTTTGTTATTTCTTTCATTCTTTTAGTTCTCATATATATTTAAAGTTATATTTTATTTTGATTTGTAAAATGTAACGAAACGTTTCTAACAAAAGCAATTTAAAAAGTCATTCATTGTCAGAATAATGTCCTTCAGGGTCATTTTGAATACTAAAACTTGTATCCCTCATGTATTTTCAAAATTAAATATTTAGCTATGAAATAAATACATAATCTTGCAGTTACAAAATTTACACCTAGTAATTAATGCAATAAAGAATTTGTAAGGGATCATATAGTAAACAACCCACATTATCACTAACAATAATGTTTGTGGCTTTGTGTAAAACTAGCCTACTGTCTCACATCCATACTAGCAGGTAATTTAGATTTGCATTAACCCATCAGAGGCATTACTGTGACAGATTAGTACTATGTTGGCTAAAGACTCCATGCAGTGATGACCAGCAATTAGCAGGTCTGGTCATAGCATGTGGGGGCCTGGCTCAGTGGGATACCACATTCCTTTCGAGATGCCTTTAAGATCAATCACACACCCAGCTATACACTCAAGGTCCATCACACACCCAGCTATACACTCAAGATCTATCACACTTCCAGCAATACGGTTAAGATCAATCACACACCCCGCAATACGGTTAAGATCAATCACACACCCAGCAATACGGTTAAGATCAATCACATACCCAGCAATACGGTTAAGATCAATCACACAACCAGCAATACGGTTAAGATCAATCACACAACCAGCTATACACTCTAGGTCCATCACACACCCAGCAATACGGTTAAGATCAATCACACACCCAGCTATACACTCAAGGTTCATCATACACCCAGCAATACACCCAAGGTCCATCACACACCCAGCTATACACTCAAGGTCTATCACACACCCAGCTATACGGTTAAGATCAATCACACAACCAGCAATACGGTTAAGATCAATCACACAACCAGCAATACGGTTAAGATCAATCACACACCCAGCTATAAACTCAAGGTCCATCACACAACCAGCTATACACTCAAGGTCCATCACACACCCAGCAATACGGTTAAGATCAATCACACAACCAGCAATACGGTTAAGATCAATCACACAACCAGAAATACGGTTAAGATCAATCTTACAACCAGCAATAAGGTTAAGATCAATCACACACCCAGCTATACGGTTAAGATCAATCACACAACCAGCAATACGGTTAAGATCAATCACACAACCAGCAATACGGTTAAGATCAATCACACAACCAGCAATACGGTTAAGATCAATCACACACCCAGCTATAAACTCAAGGTCCATCACACAACCAGCTATACGGTTAAGATCAATCACACAACCAGCAATACGGTTAAGATCAATCACACAACCAGCAATACGGTTAAGATCAATCACACACCCAGCAATACACTCAAGGTCCATCACACACCCAGCTATACGGTTAAGATCAATCACACAACCAGCAATACGGTTAAGATCAATCCCACAACCAGCAATACGGTTAAGATCAATCACACAACCAGCTATACACTCAAGGTCCATCACACACCCAGCAATACGGTTAAGATCAATCACACAACCAGCAATACGGTTAAGATCAATCACACAACCAGAAATACGGTTAAGATCAATCACACAACCAGCAATAAGGTTAAGATCAATCACACACCCAGCTATACGGTTAAGATCAATCACACAACCAGCAATACGGTTAAGATCAATCACACAACCAGCAATACGGTTAAGATCAATCACACAACCAGCAATACGGTTAAGATCAATCACACAACCAGCTATACGGTTAAGATCAATCACACACCCAGCAATACGGTTAAGATCAATCACACAACCAGCTATACACTCAAGGTCCATCACACACCCAGCAATACCCTCAAGGTCCATCACACACCCAGCAATACGGTTAAGATCAATCACACAACCAGCAATACGGTTAAGATCAATCACACAACCAGCAATACGGTTAAGATCAATCACACAACCAGCTATACACTCAAGGTCCATCACACAAACAGCTATACACTCAAGATCCATCACACACCCAGCAATACACTCAAGATCCATCACACACCCAGCAATACACTCAAGATCCATCACACAAACAGCTTTACGGTCTAGATCCATCACACAAACAGCTTTACGGTCTAGATCCATCACACCACCAGCTATACGGTCAAGATCAATCACACAACCAGCTATGACGCCAAGATCCATAACACAACCAGCTATAACTTCAAAAGGTATCACACAGCCAGCTATGCGGCCAAGGCCCTTCGCACTACCAGCTGTAATGTAAAGAACCATCACACAGCCAGCGAAAAGGACAAGATCCATCACACAACTAATAAGGACAAGATCCATCACACAACTAATAAAGACAAGATCCATCACATTTTTATTGTCAACCAAGGACAAAGTATGCTTTTACGGCATTGTTACCTTGTAAGACAGAGCTATTTGAAGTGATTTTCGAGAAAGGCACGGTTACAGTATCACAGCCATTAACAGTTTTGGATCCTTTTCTTGTACACAGTATTAGAAATGAACAATGAAACAAGTATTTCAACACCAAAATGAGATATTTTGCTTGGATCAGAAACTAATATGAGATTAATCGCTGTGAATTTATATTTAAATACTTGCGTAAACTCAGGAAGAAGCTGTTCATAATTGAATATATCAGTATTTCATAAACAGCTTAAATTTAAATTGCCGACACTACAGGCAAAATAATACAGAGACAAGTAGAAGACAGTAGAAGCAAGAATCTCGGGCTCAGACGTGGAATTCCCTACTCTCACCCAGGGTGTCATTTGTAAACAGGTATTTCTTATCTGAGCCACGCTGCAGAGATAACAAATTTTAACTAAGCAAACCTCGTGACAACTTACTTTAGATTTGGAAAGAATAAACATTTAGAGTTACTCCTTCGCAACAATGAAAGTAGTGTTTAAAATCGTCTTTACTTAAACTAAAGTATGTGCTGATGCACAAAATAATTAAAAACACCAACAACAAACAACAATAACAACGGAGAAATCTATTTCTTACATGAATCTGATATAGGCAAAATATCGGTTACAGCCTTAAAACGATAAACTGCGCCATAATCGGGCTTTTGAGATGCAACATTCGTTTGCTGATTCACGCAAGTCCAAAGGGAATAACGCTATTATCGTATGTATGGTTGCGTTGTAACAAAAACTGGTAATTAACTGGAACATAAGACTAAGTCGCGGGCGTGTATACCCGACGTTAATGCAAATACCGCCGATTATATATATCATACAAGCTTTATCGAAAGTCTGAAACATATTCAGACGACCCGTTTTTGTAACGCATGTGTACCGGAAGTGGTTTAAATGCCGCATTACATTATTTTTCTTTCATGGCAATAAGTCAACATTTAGTTTTCAAATGACACGCAGTTAGTTGTTGCTAATTTCGCACCGCCACTAAATCGATGAACTGGAACACATCTCTTGTTGTCCCATGCTGTCAAACAATATTAAATGCAGCGCTTTTTTGTTAAAAGGGTGTTGTTTGCCGTGACAGTACTTTTTGCTAGATATATGATTACAGCTTACGTGTATCGAATAATATACATGTATACTTATTGAATAGTGCCGGAACAGACAGTGTGCTGGAACCGTACTTGTTGTTTTTAGCCTGACACTTAGATCTCTGATCTAGTTCAAAACAATGCCAGCTACGCTTATTAACAATTAATGTGCACGTATTACATGCCCCTTCTGAATAAATAAATATGTTAGGAAACCACTGTATCAACGCAACAAAATTAAGTTAAATGTGTTTCGCTAATTATCATTATTATATTGTATATATTCGCTTAGTTAATTAGCAAACTATATATTGTTAAGATTTTGGTAACAAAATCTGATTATCTTGCGATTAATAAACGCTTCTGAAATGCAAGACACCCGTTTACCGTTTACTCCTTTACGTTTATTGTATATATACATTGTTAATATATATAAATACATATGTATATATACGATTAACGTACAATCAAGCAAGTTTTTAGAATTCACATTCTCCCTACAAAATGCTTTTGTTAATTAGCTATGCACATCTTTGCTCATCTCTCAAGATTATTACAATCATTTTGTTTGCAACCGACATAGGTAATTTGAAATAAATGACATTGACCAAAGTAAATGTTAGTGAAAAAGTGTAACAGTACCCATGTTGAGTATTTTTGCTGAAGCAATCTGGTTCGTCTTCTTTTCTGCATTATTTATGATTTGAACATGAAGAGGACCAAAACAAAAATCCCAGAAAGATAAAAGCAGTATTATTGTGTTGATCGAACTCGAACCATTTTGGTAGTTTGGCCTAGATACAGAATGCAGTATTATACAGAAATTATGATATTTGTTCAATGCAGCAACTACATATATCTCTGATCAACCTATTTAATAATCACTCTGACGATTTATCAAATGGTGTATGCCAAGCATGGGCAAAGATGAGACAATACCTTTGTTCTACTTGTCCTGTTTGCGTTAGCTAATCCAGTAACACTGACCAAAATATAGTAGCTACGAAAAATATCCAATTATACGCACAACTTTTAGTAGACGAAAAAAGATAATTCGTGGTTCTTTCATACCCGTATTCGCGAGCGATGGACGAAAACTGAATGTTTCTTACAATTAAATCTTTTGCAAAGAAAGACATGCACATTTTTAAAACAATACATATTAAGAAGGTTTTAATGCGTGTTGACTTTCGGTTCTTCATCATGATTTCTACCTGACAACAAGAAATATCCACATACGCTATACTGATCCGTATCCATATACACTACACTGATCGGTATTTACGAGTGATTGGAAATTCGACAGACAGGAGGCTGTTCAGATCTTACAACAAAACTTGAAATCAAAGTTTAATGATAAAAGTATAAAAGTTGATGGAATATCCTATGTCGAAAAAATGTTTTTAATTAATCTGAAAGGTGAATACATCTCTTTTAAAAATAGTTGGTACGTTAGGGAAGAAGTTAGCAAAGCATTTTGTTCCAACTTGTTCGAAAACCGTTTACTGTGCTGCTGCATAAAATGTAATTAAACCGTTCCTGGAATGTTAGATGACATAAAGCGCATGCGAAAGCCTCTAAATTTCACCATTACTTTAGACCCCGTGTTCTCAGGGGACCATTATCTGTGATGATATTTTTATGGTACTGAAGGCTTCTGAACATTTCTCCTGCAGTATATTGTAACCAACAACAATTATCAGGTATATTTGATAGAAAAAAATATAGTTATATACGAAAGAAAATGTGTACACACAAACAATTAAAGAAATAATCAAGGTTATCATAGTCAAAAGAGCCAATGGCATTTGAAGAGCTTTGTTGGAATTATAATGAAAATTATTTTAAAATGATTTATTGTCAAGTAAAAGAAAAGGCAATTAACTGTCCACAAACATAATTGTTACATGTAATTGTGATTTCCTTAAAGACAAAACAACTAGAGAAAGTGGTGCAGAATCTTGCAAACTGGAGTTAGACAATATGCCATAAATAAATCTTAGAGTGAGAGGAAAAGGAGATAAATAGATCACAAGTGCTGTGTAGTAATTGCCAACAGACACCTACTGGCTGAGAAGTCCTGTATTATCTGCAAAAAATATTTGTCGTAAACGATTCGATAGAGTCCTTACTTCAATAATTGAAGAATTTAAAATGAAAATGAGCACAGTTGCAATTTAACCAGGTGTGCTGAGATAGTTTGTTTATATATATATATATATATATATATATATATATATATATATATATATATATATATATATATATATATATATATATATATATATATATATATATATATATATATATATATATATATAAACAATTAACGCTGATGATTATAGATCAAGTGAGACAGCAAAAAGTGCTTTCTCGAACGGGATTTAATAAAGGTAAATCCCGATGCTAAGAATGACACTAAAATAAATGATTGTACCAAAACTAGTTGGTATAAAGGTTTAAATTGCATTCAAAGGAAACATCTCGTTTAACCTAAGTTTGATAAGTGACAAATGTATTGTGCTGAAGAGTATTAACTTCATTAGCTGTGTAGTTTGAAAACGATACGGAAAACTACATCACTGGCAACAGATATGAAACCACTCTCTACATATATAACAACCCTAAGTGGCTACAGATATAAAATCCAAATCACTGGCTGCAGATATAACAACCACATGTCTGGCTGCAGATATAACAACCACATGTCTGGCTGCAGATATAACAACCACATGCCTGGCTGCAGATATAACAACCACATGCCTGGCTGCAGATGTATCAACCACATGTCTGGCTGCAGATATAACAACCACATGCCTGGCTGCAGATATAACAACCACATGCCTGGCTGCAGATGTATCAACCACATGTCTGGCTGCAGATATAACAACCACATGCCTGGCTGCAGATATAACAACCACATGCTTGGCTGCAGATACCACAACCACATGCTTGGCTGCAGATATAACAACCACATGCATGACTGCAGATACAACAACCACATGCTTGGCTGCAGATATAACAACCACATGCATGACTGCAGATACAACAACCACATGCTTGGCTGCAGATATAACAACCACATGCCTGGCTGCAGATGTATCAACCACATGCCTGGCTGCAGATACAACAACCACATGCATGACTGCAGATACAACAACCACATGCTTGGCTGCAGATATAACAACCACATGCATGACTGCAGATACAACAACCACATGCTTGGCTGCAGATATAACAACCACATGCCTGGCTGCAGATGTATCAACCACATGCCTGGCTGCAGATGTATCAACCACATGCATGACTGCAGATACAACAACCACATGCTTGGCTGCAGATATAACAACCACATGCATGACTGCAGATATAACAACCACATGTCTGGCTGCAGATATAACAACCACATGCCTGGCTGCAGATATAACAACCACATGCATGACTGCAGATATAACAACCACATGCTTGGCTGCAGATATAACAACCACATGCATGACTGCAGATACAACAACCACATGCTTGGCTGCAGATATAACAACCACATGCCTGGCTGCAGATATAACAACCACATGACTTGCTGCAGAAATAACAACCACATGCCTGGCTGCAGATATAACAACCAAATCACTGGCAACATATATAACAAACACATGCTTGGCTTCAGACATAATAACTACTAGCTACAGATATAAAACAACAACTAGCTACCGATATAGCAACCACTGGCTATAGCTACACAAATAACAATCACTGGCTACATATATTACAACCGGGCCACTGGCTGCTGATTGACAACCGCACCAATGGCTACAGATATAACAACCAGACCACTGGCTATAAATATAACATAGATACTTTTACCTTCATTCACATTTTACCTCAACGTGTACCTGGCTTTCGTAATACCGGTAAAAACGGTGGGTAATTTTCTAGCACGCTTGAGCAAGATGTGTAGACAAATACATTTTACAAGCTAGTGTTTATTTTAAGAACGATTCTTAAGAAAGGTTATGGGCTCTTTTGAATCTAGAGGATAGCGCTACAGAAACAGCATTTCACCCTGGAAGCAAAACTCTGTTCTCCAATGAAAAATGTTCTGTTGTGTAGACCCTCAGCAAGAACATTATGTGTTGGGCTTCTGTGTAATTTCTCTCGGACTAAGTAGTAACTGAGAAATAATTAAATAATACTATGAACATTGTGAACAAATATTTTTTGAAATTACTTTGCAAATGTGAAGGAATTTATGGTTGTTTGGTTAATCGTCCCACCAACAGTATTTCAGTTATCTGGAAACGGTTGAAATTTATGTGTTTTTTTTAAAGAAACATTTTGTACATTAAAGTACCTGATTGATATATTTTTGGGAAATATTCTATCGATGATGTAAACTGTTAAGTTGTCATCATTTTCCGAGTTTTGAAAAGTCCACTTTTAAGAACTGTTGATTAATAGGAACCTCATACACATGTAAACATTCGTTGTAATTCGTTATAATTACAAGCTACGATTTGCAGTTGGAAGCTACACTGCTTAAAGTGGAATATTATATTCTTTACTTTACTTCGAAAAAGTTCTCACAGAACAGCTGTGGTTTTCTTGTTATTGCCTGCTACGTTATCGCCCCACGAAAAGGTCTAACGAACGCAGAGGTAGATGTATAAGCGCTTCAAACCAGCCTCGCTGCTGGGTTAACATTTTAGTGACGCGGTTTTAGCGGCTTCCCGATTTGCGCGGTTAAACAGCCTTTACCGTGGCCGGCGTACGGATGGGTGACCGTTGTAGATCGCCGGCCTGAAGAGCGGCGCCAACAATACATTGTCGGTACACAAAACTACTGTCAACTGCCTAAGAGCGGGGAAGATGTAGTTGCCTGTGCCGTCCGTCCGTCTGCAGTCATTTATCTCCATCGGTGCTCAGGACAATATCAAAGATACTGAAATGTAACTTTGCACAGCGATAGAGCGTTTCGTGCAGTGACAAGAACCATAACTATGAATGGTTCTATTTTTAATTATCTCCCCATTTTAAAGGGTGTTCGGAACATAACTCAAAACGTCTTAGAAGCATAGTTTTACTTCAACATTGAAGAAAATGCAGGGGTGGGGGGTGGGGGGGGGGGGGGAGAACACTGACTAACGATTGTTTTTAAAAGTATTTCTCTTGTAAGGGCAACAAACTCCCCGCAGTGATTACTTCCCTTGACAGTACATTATATCACTGCCATCAGCAAATTTTTCGCCCAAATACAGGCGGATAGTTTTTTTTTATTTTTAGTTTTTTTTTCTGAACTTATCTCCTCAAAATATAGTATATTTCCTTTAAAAATATTAATTTATCATATTAAAAATAAAAAGTAACTTAAAATATGAAAACATATGAAACAACGGCCTTGGTGATGCGTTCATTGCACACTTGCAAATTCCCAATCGTTCGCTTGAAAAGTAATTTAACAAATTAGGTCTCTCCTCACGCGTTAAACAACAAATTGTATTTATTAAAATCCCGTCTTTGTATTCAGATACATTAAAATGCCGCTTTTTCTCGTCACATCAAAAACAATTTTGACTCACTTTCTTTCGTGGCGTGTTTATGGAGGTCGCCATGTTTACTTCACGTGATACCCTATCGTCACGTGATCCTTGCTGGGGGGCAGAGATTTAAGTAGCAAAGCGTGACGTAATCGCTGTGAGGAAATTGTAAGGGCAAAAGTAAAAATTGTAGTATTAAGATGAAACTTAAAATGTGCTCATTGAGAGAAATTAAGTTACAAAGAACCACCTGGATGGCCCAACATTATTCATATCCCTTTATTAAATAAAAATGCTAGGAGTATAACCTGAAAATATATTGACACTAAAGCTTATTGAGCAGAGTGGAGTGAAAAAACCCAACTGTTGTTGGTCGTCTTGTTAATTTTGTAAAAGACTTTCAACAACAAAAGTGCTGTTCTAGAGACTGGTTGTCCGTATTGTGGTTCCATTAAAAGTCCAGTTGTTGGGTATTCAAAATAGACAGCTCGATGTATACAAGTTTGTGCTTTAGGGTGGTCGCGCTTACAGGAAGCCAATGAGCGGCTTCATGCAATCTGCAAAACTCTAGGCAACCCTGAACTTTCTAAGAGAGACTTTGGCGAAAATCATGTAGCTAGTCCTGCTTGGATAGCATGGGTATGACGGGCTCTGGAACACGATGAACTGCGAAACGAGAATCTTTAACAGCATACACATGAAAGGTTGCTACACGGCCTTCTTCCTTAGAAAAAGTTTCTATTCATATCGAACAAGTTAACATCAAGATGCTTCACGGTTGTACTGATTAGATTGCTGTTACAACTTAAGCGTGCTATAATATGTATTTTCGGCTAATTTTCTATTTGGTAATTGTAATATGTGTTGTTAGCTGGTGCTAAAGCAGCCGATCAGTTAAGATATTTTTCGGATGATCCTGCCTGCGCGCATTATTAGTTTAATCCTGTCGAATCGTCAGATGATACTGGGATATAAGATCCAAGCTTAACAAGACAAAATGTCTGAGAGATTCGTTTAGACCCTTTTATTGCTGGCTTCCTAACCATCTATTGCTTTGTAGTAAAGGCAGCCCTTTATACCCAGACAACTGGCCTTCACTGTTTTAATTCGAAGTTTAGAAAAAACTCAATACACACAATACACTAAGCACAATACAGCGTTCTTCGTGCCGCCCGGTCATTGGTTTAGGTCTAGGCGCTCTGAGGCTGCAGGTGCAAACCTATCAAGCTTCCAGAGTACCTCGGTCGTGCTCAGGGTGTACGTAGTTCGACTTCCGAAGGGATTTCATTAGATTCCCCGGGACGTAAGTGCTCACATTTTCAAAGGGCACGTCCCAGTAGGCTTGCGAGGAGGGAGGCCGCGCTTAATCGGCTAGTTTTCAGTCTTGCTTGGAGAGGAACGGGCGTAAATGGGCGAGCGAATAAGTGGAGTCAAGTCCGTGCAGAGTACAGTATTAAAGTGAAAACGCATCAATCAATGAATCAATAAAGAGGCAAGTACGCAACTGACATTATCTGTGCAAGGGAACGTGTGTGACAAAGAACGAGTGAAGTTAGATCACTAGTTTAGGGCACGCGTGATACACAGGAGCGTGTGTGACAAGAACGCGTGTGTGCCACAAGTGATGAGTGCGACACATTTGATTAAGGCTCAGGTGACCTAGTTTTTTCGTTGTATTGAAGCCAGGTTCGCAATCTCATTTGCGTTAAGTAAGTGAGGCTAGGCTCGCAAGATCTTTTAATAATTCTCCGAGGTTTGTTCGAGATTAGGTTTCGTCCGCTACCCCGACGGTCTCCCGCTCCCCCATTTCTCTTCACGGCTAGGACACGTTACGGATATAAGCTTTAAATGACTTTAGTGAACTACTAAATAACCATATCAAATAATGTACGCAATTCAAAACTCACAAAGAAAATAATCCTGCAGCATGCAATATCACATTGCATTTGTCCAGGCAATAGCAGGATTTAATCACCTCAAAGCTAATTAGAAAACACAATTAGACACCCTCCTTGACATGTGACTGTGTACAATGCCAGTATAACCCAACATCAACGGTAATGCGAGTACCTTAGCTACGTGGGGAACAATTACAGTTTAATCAGAAAGAAAGTCTGACATATTTTATCCATCGAAGCTCAACCAACAAGAAGCGGAAATCATTGCTAAATGTTAACGTAACACCTGAATGTAAGAGTTAATGTAGATACATGTAAAGTTATTACATATACAACAACAATGTAGGGTTGATGTTTTACAATGTATAACTAGTGATGTTGTATTGTTTTAAAATGAATACCATAATGGTCTTTAAAATCAACCAGAGCAGTCAAGGTAAAGGATTTTTTTAAGTCTATCTACATGGTGATGTAGATAGGTTAATTCACAATTGATGTTAAATAAGAATGCATACATTCATTATTTCGTTTTGATTTTTGAAAAAAGCGTGATTATTGCATGGTAATGTTTGGAATCAAAAAAACATTATAGGTAATATAATTGGGCAATAAGATTCTGTCAGATTGGCGACCGACGTTTAGCTAATTATTGGTGGAGGAAGACCCAAAATAAACGTCTGCGTAGAACCACAGCGCAAAAAAGATCAGCTGAAAGACTTCTTTGCATGAAAGTTCACTCCACATCTGGAAATCAGTCAGTGGTTCTAACCGTTCGGCCCAAACTTACAATATAAAATATGGCATAATATATTTTATACAAAGTAAAACCTATTGTACACTGTCTCAGGTTATGTATAGATTCCATGTACAAGGCATTTAAATCCATTGGATACGATCCGCACCTCATGTATTTAAAATACTGCGCCAGTGTCGAGCGTTGTATTTTTGCTTAAGGCATGAACATGACGTGAATTACCCCATGCACGGTTTGGAGCTATGCTAGGTTGTTGAGCAACCAATAGTTATAACATGTAGAAAAGCATCGCGACATGCTTATTTCCACTAAGCTAACGAGAGCATAGTCGTTTGAAGGACAAGTTGACACATACTGTATATGCATTGATAAGATATATCATTTTATTTAATTATTGGCTGCGTCAATAAAACACACGCAGACTTGGCCTTTACTTAGGCCAACATACTATTGCCTTATGATTGGATCTGAAAGAGCACAAAGGTATGAAGTATGCCGATAAAATCAAGACAGTCTTGTTTAATGCAATCGATACTGATTGGTACATCCGCATTGGCGGTCTCTACATAAGGTGATCGGTAGGTCTCCATTGGCAGTCTCTACGTCAGGTGATTAGTAGGTCTCCATTGGCAGTCTCTACATCAGGTGATCAGTACGTCTCCATTGGTTGTCTCTACACCAGGTGATAAGAACATATCCAATGGCTGTCTCTACATAAGGTGATCAGTAGGTCTCCATTGGCGGTTTCTACATCAGGTGATCGATACGTCCCCATTGGCGGTCCCTACATCAGGTGATCAGTACGTCTCCATTGACGGTCCCTACATCATGTGATCGGTACGTCTCCATTTGCGGTCCCCTACATCAGGTGATCAGTACATCTCCATTGGCGGTCCCTACATCAGGTGATCAGTACGTCTCCATTGGTGGTTTCTACATAAGATGATCGGTACGTCTCCATTGGCGGTCCCCTACATCAGGTGATCAGTACGTCTCCATTGGCGGTCCCTACATCAGGTGATCAGTACGACTCCATTGGCGGTCCCCTACATCAGGTGATCAGTACGTCTCCATTGGTGGTCCCTACATCAGGTGATCAGTACGTCTCCATTGGCGGTCCCTACATCAGGTGATCAGTACGTCTCCATTGGCGGTCCCCTACATCAGGTGATCAGTACGTCTCCATTGGCGGTCCCCTACATCAGGTGATCAGTACGACTCCATTGGCGGTCCCCTACATCAGGTGATCAGTACGTCTCCATTGGCGGTCCCTACATCAGGTGATCAGTACGACTCCATTGGCGGTCCCTACATCAGGTGATCAGTACGACTCCATTGGCGGTCCCCTACATCAGGTGATCAATACGACTCCATTGGCGGTCCCCTACATCAGGTGATCAGTACGTCTCCATTAGCGGTCCCTACATCAGGTGACTAGTACGACTTCATTGGCGGTCCCTACATCCGGTGATCAGTACGTCTCCATTGGCGGTCCCCTACATCAGGTGATCATTACGTCTCCATTGGCGGTCCCCTACATCAGGTGATCAGTACGACTCCATTGGCGGTCCCCTACATCAGGTGATCAGTACGACTCTATTTGCGGTCCCCTACATCAGGTGATCAGTACGACTCCATTGGCGGTCCCCTACATCAGGTGATCAGTACGACTTCATTGGCGGTCCCCTACATCAGGTGATCAGTACGTCTCCATTGGCGGTCCCCTACATCAGGTGATCAGTACGACTCCATTGGCGGTCCCTACATCAGGTGATCAGTACGTCTCCATTGGCGGTCCCCTACATCAGGTGATCAGTACGACTCCATTGGCGGTCCCTACATCAGGTGATCAGTACGTCTCCATTGACGGTCCCCTACATCAGGTGATCAGTACGTCTCCATTGGCGGTCCCTACATCAGGTGATCAATACGTCTACAGTGGCGGTCCCTACATCAGGTGATCAGTACGTCTCCATTGGTGGTCTCTACATCAGGTGATCAGTACGTCTCCATTGGCGGTCCCTACATCAGGTGATCAATACGTCTACATTGGCGGTCCCTACATCAGGTGATCAATACGTCTACATTGGCGGTCCCTACATCAGGTGATCAGTACGTCTCCATTGGTGGTCTCTACATCAGGTGATCAGTACGTCTCCATTGGCGGTCCCTACATCAGGTGATCAATACGTCTACATTGGCGGTCCCTACATCAGGTGATCAATACGTCTCCATTGGCGGTTTCAACATCAGGTGATCGGTAGTCTACATTGGCGGTTTCTACTTCAGGTGAACGGTACGTCTCCACTGGCGATCCCTACATCAGGTGATCAGTACGTCTCCATTGGCGGTCCCTACATCAGATGATCGGTACGTCTCCATTGGCGGTCCCTACATCAGGTGATCAGTACGTCTCCATTGGCGGTCCCTACATCAGGTGATCAGTACGTCTCCATTGGCGGTCCCTACATCAGGTGATCAGTACGTCTCCATTGGCGGTCCCTACATCAGGTGATCGGTACGTCTCCATTGGAGGTCCCTACATCAGGTGATCAGTACGTCTCCATTGGCGGTCTCTAATCAATGGACTAGATCTTAGTATTTTCCGATTGAGGTTGTTATTATCACTTACATAATGTGCGCCTGAAACGCGGGACCTTTGAGTCATTAAATTTTAGTATTCTTCATACATGTTTCCATCGTGTTACCATCACCATCGCTATAAATTCTGTCCCCCAACCTGTTAATATTTATGGACACTAAGACATGTAAAGAATAGCGCCACACGCTCAAATCAAATGTCACGAGCAATAAGTAATGCCATCTGGCTAATCAGTGAAAGGGTCATGACTGCCTTAACTTTCTATGTAGATTGATGATGTACGGATCGATATACCTCTAAATTGCTAAAATTGTTTGATGACCGTTTTAAAACATTTACACTTTCAAAAATGTTAATGCTGCCCCAAAATAAAGTCATTTATGTTTATTGAGTTTATCGTCCTAACAACAGTACTTCAGTTATCTTGAGACGGTGTCCACTTCAAGCAGATAAAGCGCTGCCTTCACTGTGTATAGCATGCCTTGAACACCTGGCATGATATCACACCAAGTCACATCCTGACACCGGGCTAACCAGTCATGGAACTACCCTTATATTTTTTTTAGCGTTAGCAAAGGAGCTATGCCACTACCAATTTAACGGACTTGATATTTCGCGGCCCAGGATCGAACGCGGGGCCTCCCGTTTCTGGAGCCTACCGCTCTACCGATTGCCTTACCAGGCCCGGTCGTACAGTAACTCAAATAATTTCAAGGAAAACGTGTTCACATATATAAGTTATCGTTGCTGATATTTTAATATAATCATATTCGTTGTTTTAAATATAATCTAGACAAAATACTTAGGATTTTAAATTGTATAGAATGCCACGAAAAAGGAAAAATATGTATTACATATAACAACGAATAAATGCTCGGCAATTATTTAACATGAAAAAAGGTCATTATTAAATGTCACAGTAACCTGACACACATAAGCGCGAGCAATTATATGGAAGAAACAAATTCTTAAATGATAACTGACATGCACTTAAAACGTTCAATAACAATTCACGTATTTATCCTTTTTTCTTAAAAAGTACTGACAGACAAACTTCCTTCGGTGAAATTAATGTAATGAGTTCAAAACCTTTTGAAACAAGAAGTATATGACACAAAAAGACTGGCCGAAACATAGCGCCTGACCTCATAGGGCCCGACTCCAATCCTAATAAACTAATATTCGCTTGTGGAAACCAGTCAAACCCATGTATTTAACTGTTATTTTTGGAGTTGACTGTAGGTATTGTGACAGTCGCAATGCACATAATCACTGCACAAAACAAACATGTGACAAGACTGAGTTGCGCAATTAGGAGAGTTTTAATGACTTTTTTGTCTTCCGTTATTTCTTTAACCTTTAAACTTTTAGATATTTGCAAAGGAAGTGTCGGTCGTTATAAGGTACCTTCCATCTGGTTAGATCTGGACGTAAGGAAACTAACTATATTCTTCAGTTTAAATGAAAGGTACATATTAATAATTCCATTACAAGATGTATCATGATGTTTCGGGACTTTGTATGTATGCTCATAAATTGTATTTGATTGTTTGTTTGTTTATTGGGTTTAACGTCCCACTAACAGTATTTCAGTTATCTGGAGACGGTGTCCACTTGAAGCAAATATAGTGGTGCCTTCACTGTGTATAGCATGCCGTGAACACCTGGCATGATACCACACCCAGTCACATTATCCTGACACCGGGCCAACCAGTCGTGGAACTACCCTTACTTTGCTTGAGCGTTAGCAAGGGGGCTATACCACCACCATTTTTAACGACTTTGGTATGTCGCGGCCCAGGATCGAACCCGGGGCCTCCCGTACCTGGAGCAGACGCTTTTTGTATTTGTATATGGTTTGTACTCAGCATACACAATTATGGTCCTTATGTGGCCATCTAGGTATTATCACCAAGGACATTTGTAGATATGCATCTCCATAGAACCACTGCGGAAGTGTTTGTAATTGGGCTTCATGACCTTGTTCCACAACTTTCCTAGACAAGAGTCTTTACGATTGCACAATCAGCATTCCCTGGTTAACAATGTGTCAAATTAACACGAGTTGCGAGGAAGTCATTAATCTCTCTAGAAGCCCTAATCACATTTCCCCCAATAAAATCTCTTTCCGCATTTCTCGTAAGAGCAGTTAATGGTT
Source organism: Sinonovacula constricta (assembly GCA_007844125.1). NCBI lineage: Eukaryota > Metazoa > Mollusca > Bivalvia > Cardiida > Solecurtidae > Sinonovacula > Sinonovacula constricta. The sequence continues at coordinate 27,271,880 of CM017563.1, forward strand.
TCAACAGTTAAGGGCTCCAACAGTTAATCTACACTATTACATTAACATCTCGACAACATTGCTCTTCATTTAAAGTGGGACAAATGCAAGAATGTGAGCATTAAATATAAGTAAGAAAATGTATGCACTCATAAGGACAAGGAAACACTCAATTAACATGTTCATATTTATACATATATCGATATAGTATTGCGTAAATGTACAAATTAACAGAAATGAATAAAAATGCCACATGTACATGTCAGCCAAAGCTAATGCAGATGGCCTTGTTTACAACATTTCCGTAGCAGATCTGGTGACTTTTTTGTTATGCTAGAAAATCAACATATCAACATGGCGGGATATAGATGTATCTATTAGAGGAAACTCAAGGAGCGTCCTTATAAAAGTATCTGATTCAGGAAAACGGCCAGATATACAGGGCTGGACGACTTCAACAAGGCTAGTTAACTTTGGGCGTAGAAATTTCTCACTTTTATTTTAATTTACATTTTCTTTAGAATGTTTATGCAACCAGTTTTTACTTCACTCGCCGTAAAAACTTAATAAATCACGATCATATGAGAAATGAAGCAAAAGTTCAAACGATGACTTCTGAAATAGTCAAGTAGTTGTGCATGCACAAGATGTAATAAAAGACAATACAAAACAGTGTCGATACCGAATTGATGAAGAGGATTACTTTATGATACAGTATTGATTTAGGCGATACTGGGTTAATACAGTATTGATTCAGGCCATACTGGGTTGATACAGTATTGATTCAGTCGATACAGATTTGATACAGTATTGATTCAGGCGATAAGAGTTGATACAGTATTGGTTAAGGCGATACTAGGTTGATACAGTATTGAATTAGGCGATAGAGAGTTGATACAGTATTGATTCAGGCGATTAGAGTTGATACAGTATTGGTTAAGGAGATACTAGGTTGATACAGTATTGAATTAGGCGATAGAAAGTTGATACAGTATTGATTCAGTCGATACTGGGTTGATACAGTATTGATTCAGGTGATACTGGGTTGATACAGAATTGATTCAGGTGATACTGGATTGATACAGTATTGATTCAGGTGATACTGGGTTGATACAGAATTGATTCAGGCGATACTGGGTTGATACAGAATTGATTCAGGTGATACTGGGTTGATACAGAATTGATTCAGGTGATACTGGGTTGATACAGTATTGATTCAGGTGATACTGGGTTAATAGAGTTGATTCAGGCGATACTGGGTTGATACAGAATTGATTCAGGCGATACTGGGTTAATACAGTATTGATTCAGGCGATACTGGGTTGATACAGAATTGATTCAGGTGATACTGGGTTGATACAGAATTGATTCAGGCGATACAGGGTTGATACAGTATTGATTCAGGCGATACTGGGTTGATACAGTATTGATTCAGGTGATACTGGGTTGATACAGAATTGATTCAGGTGATACTGGGTTGATACAGTATTGATTCAGGTGATACTGGGTTGATACAGTATTGATTCAGGTGATGCTGGGTTGATACAGAATTGATTCAGGCGATACAGGGTTGATACAGTATTGATTCAGGCGATACAGGGTTGATACAGTATTGATTCAGGCGATACTGGGTTGATACAGTATTGATTCAGGTGATACTGGGTTGATACAGAATTGATTCAGGTGATACTGGGTTGATACAGTATTGATTCAGGTGATACTGGGTTGATACAGTATTGATTCAGGTGATACTGGGTTGATACAGTATTGATTCAGGTGATACTGGGTTGATACAGTATTGATTCCGGTGATACTGGGTTGATACAGAATTGATTCAGGCGATACAGGGTTGATACAGTATTGATTCAGGCGATACTGGGTTGATACAGTATTGATTCAGGTGATACTGGGTTGATACAGAATTGATTCAGGTGATACAGGGTTGATACAGTATTGATTCAGGCGATACAGATTTGATACAGTATTGATTCAGGCGATAAGAGTTGATACAGTATTGGTTAAGGCGATACTAGGTTGATACAGTATTGAATTAGGCGATAGAGAGTTGATACAGTATTGAATAAGGCGATTAGAGTTGATACAGTATTGGTTAAGGAGATACTAGGTTGATACAGTATTGAATTAGGCGATAGAAAGTTGATACAGTATTGATTCAGTCCATACTGGGTTGATACAGTATTGATTCAGGTGATACTGGGTTGATACAGAATTGATTCAGGTGATACTGGATTGATACAGTATTGATTCAGGTGATACTGGGTTGATACAGAATTGATTCAGGCGATACTGGGTTGATACAGTATTGATTCAGGTGATACTGGGTTGATACAGAATTGATTCAGGTGATACTGGGTTGATACAGTATTGATTCAGGTGATACTGGGTTAATAGAGTTGATTCAGGCGATACTGGGTTGATACAGAATTGATTCAGGCGATACTGGGTTAATACAGTATTGATTCAGGCGATACTGGGTTGATACAGAATTGATTCAGGTGATACTGGGTTGATACAGAATTGATTCAGGCGATACAGGGTTGATACAGTATTGATTCAGGCGATACTGGGTTGATACAGTATTGATTCAGGTGATACTGGGTTGATACAGAATTGATTCAGGTGATACTGGGTTGATACAGTATTGATTCAGGTGATACTGGGTTGATACAGTATTGATTCAGGTGATGCTGGGTTGATACAGAATTGATTCAGGCGATACAGGGTTGATACAGTATTGATTCAGGCGATACTGGGTTGATACAGAATTGATTCAGGTGATACTGGGTTGATACAGAATTGATTCAGGCGATACAGGGTTGATACAGTATTGATTCAGGCGATACTGGGTTGATACAGTATTGATTCAGGTGATACTGGGTTGATACAGAATTGATTCAGGTGATACTGGGTTGATACAGTATTGATTCAGGTGATACTGGGTTGATACAGTATTGATTCAGGTGATACTGGGTTGATACAGTATTGATTCAGGTGATACTGGGTTGATACAGTATTGATTCCGGTGATACTGGGTTGATACAGAATTGATTCAGGCGATACAGGGTTGATACAGTATTGATTCAGGCGATACTGGGTTGATACAGTATTGATTCAGGTGATACTGGGTTGATACAGAATTGATTCAGGTGATACTGGGTTGATACAGTATTGATTCAGGCGATACAGATTTGATACAGTATTGATTCAGGCGATAAGAGTTGATACAGTATTGGTTAAGGCGATACTAGGTTGATACAGTATTGAATTAGGCGATAGAGAGTTGATACAGTATTGAATAAGGCGATTAGAGTTGATACAGTATTGGTTAAGGAGATACTAGGTTGATACAGTATTGAATTAGGCGATAGAAAGTTGATACAGTATTGATTCAGTCGATACTGGGTTGATACAGTATTGATTCAGGTGATACTGGGTTGATACAGAATTGATTCAGGTGATACTGGATTGATACAGTATTGATTCAGGTGATACTGGGTTGATACAGAATTGATTCAGGCGATACTGGGTTGATACAGTATTGATTCAGGTGATACTGGGTTGATACAGAATTGATTCAGGTGATACTGGGTTGATACAGTATTGATTCAGGTGATACTGGGTTAATAGAGTTGATTCAGGCGATACTGGGTTGATACAGAATTGATTCAGGCGATACTGGGTTAATACAGTATTGATTCAGGCGATACTGGGTTGATACAGAATTGATTCAGGTGATACTGGGTTGATACAGAATTGATTCAGGCGATACAGGGTTGATACAGTATTGATTCAGGCGATACTGGGTTGATACAGTATTGATTCAGGTGATACTGGGTTGATACAGAATTGATTCAGGTGATACTGGGTTGATACAGCATTGATTCAGGTGATACTGGGTTGATACAGTATTGATTCAGGTGATACTGGGTTGATACAGAATTGATTCAGGCGATACAGGGTTGATACAGTATTGATTCAGGCGATACTGGGTTGATACAGTATTGATTCAGGTGATACTGGGTTGATACAGAATTGATTCAGGTGATACTGGGTTGATACAGTATTGATTCAGGTGATACTGGGTTGATACAGAATTGATTCAAGTGATACTGGGTTGATACAGAATTGATTCAGGTGATACTGGGTTGATACAGAATTGATTCAGGCGATACTGGGTTGATACAGTATTGATTCAGGCGATACTGGGTTGATACAGAATTGATTCAGGTGATACTAGGTTGATACAGTATTGATTCAGGCGATACTGGGTTGATACAGAATTGATTCAGGCGATACTGGGTTGATACAGTATTGATTCAGGTGATACTGGGTTGATACAGTATTGATTCAGGCGATACTGGGTTGATACAGAATTGATTCAGGCGATACTGGGTTGATACAGTATTGATTCAGGCGATACTGGGTTGATACAGTATTGATTCAGGTGATACAGGGTTGATAGAGAATTGATTCAGGTGATACTGGGTTGATACAGAATTGATTCAGATGATACTGGGTTGATACAGAATTGATTCAGGCGAAACTGGGTTGATACAGTATTGATTCAGGCGATACTGGGTTGATAAGTATTGATTGAGGTGATACTGGGTTGATACAGAATTGATTCAGGTAATACTGGGTTGATACAGAATTGATTCAAGTGATACTGGGTTGATACAGAATTGATTCAGGCGATACTGGGTTGATACAGAATTGATTCAGGTGATACTGGGTTGATACAGTATTGATTCAGGTGATACTGGGTTGATACAGAATTGATTTAGGCGATACTGGGTTGATACAGTATTGATTCAGGTGATACTGGCTTGATACAGTATTGATTCAGGTGATACTGGGTTGATACAGAATTGATTCAGGTGATACTGGGTTGATACAGTATTGGTTAAGGCGATACTAGGTTGATACAGTATTGATTCAGGTGATACTGGGTTGATACAGAATTGATTCAGGTGATACTGGGTTGATGCAGAATTGATTCAGGTGATACTGGGTTGATACAGTATTGGTTAATGCGATACTAGGTTGATACAGTATTGGTTAAGGCGATACTAGGTTGATACAGTATTGAATTAGGCGATAGAGAGTTGATAGAGTATTGATTCAGGTGATACTGGGTTGATACAGTATTGATTCAGGCGATACTGGGTTGATACGTTATTGATTAAGGCGATACTGGGTTGATACGGTATTGATTCAGGTGATAAGAGTTGATACAGTATTGATTCAGGTGATACTGGGTTGATACAGAATTGATTCAGGCGATACTGGGTTGATACAGTATTGGTTAAGGCGATACTGGGTTGATACGGTATTAATTCAGGCGATAGAGAGTTGATACAGTATTGATTCAGGCGATAAGAGTTGATACAGTATTGGTTAAGGCGATACTAGGTTGATACAATATTGAATTAGGCGATAGAGAGTTGATACAGTATTGATTCAGGCGATACTGGGTTGATACAGTATTGATTCAGGTGATACTGGGTTGATACAGAATTGATTCAGGCGATACTGGGTTGATACATTATTGATTCAGGCGGTACTGGGTTGATACGGTATTGATTCAGGTGATAAGAGTTGATACGTTATTGAATCAGGCGATACTAGGTTGATACAGTATTGAATTAGGTGATAAAGTGTTGATACAGTATTGATTTAGGTGATACTGGGTTGATACAGTATTGATACAGGCGATACTGGGTTGATACAGTATTGATTCAGGCGATACAGAGTTGATACAGTATTGATTCAGGCGATACTGGGTTAATACAGTATCGATTCAGGCGATACTGGGTTGATACAGTATTGATTCAGGCGATACAAAGTTGATACAGTGTTGATTTAAGTGATACAGAGTTGATAAACTATTAATTCAGACGATACAGTGTTGATACAGCATTAAATCAAGCGATATTAGGTTGATACAGTATTGATTCAGGCGATACTGGGTTGATACAGTATTCATTCAGGCGATAGAGAGTTGATACACTATTCATTCAGGCGATAAGAGTTTATACAGTATTGGTTAAGGCGATACTAGGTTGATACAGTATTGAATTAGGTGATAAAGTGTTGATACAGTATTGATTCAGGCGATACTGGGTTGATACAGTATTGATTCAGGCGATACAGACTTGATACAGTATTGATTCAGGCCAGGCGATACTATGTTGATACAGTATTGATTCAGGCGATACTGGGTTGAAACAGTATTGATTCGGGGGATACAGTGTTGATACAGTCTTGATTTAGACGATACAGAGTTGATACGGTATTGATTTGGGGGATACAGTGTATATACAGTATTGATTTGGGGGATACAGTGTCGATACAGCATTAAATCAAGCGATATTAGGTTGATACAATATTGATCCAGGCGATAATGAGTTGATACAGTATTCATTCAGGCGATAGAGAGTTGATAGAGTATTGATTCAGGCGATAAGAGTTGATACAGTATTGGTTTAGGCGATACCAGGTTGATACAGTATTGAATTAGGTGATAAATTGTTGATACAGTATTGATTCAGGTGATGCTGGGTTGATACAGAATTGATTCAGGCGATACAGGGTTGATACAGTATTGATTCAGGCGATAAGAGTTGATACAGTATTGGTTAAGGCGATACTAGGTTGATACAATATTGAATTAGGCGATAGAGAGTTGATACAGTATTGATTCAGGCGATACTGGGTTGATACAGTATTGATTCAGGTGATACTGGGTTGATACAGAATTGATTCAGGCGATACTGGGTTGATACATTATTGATTCAGGCGGTACTGGGTTGATACGGTATTGATTCAGGTGATAAGAGTTGATACGTTATTGAATCAGGCGATACTAGGTTGATACAGTATTGAATTAGGTGATAAAGTGTTGATACAGTATTGATTTAGGTGATACTGGGTTGATACAGTATTGATACAGGCGATACTGGGTTGATACAGTATTGATTCAGGCGATACAGAGTTGATACAGTATTGATTCAGGCGATACTGGGTTAATACAGTATCGATTCAGGCGATACTGGGTTGATACAGTATTGATTCAGGCGATACAAAGTTGATACAGTGTTGATTTAAGTGATACAGAGTTGATAAACTATTAATTCAGACGATACAGTGTTGATACAGCATTAAATCAAGCGATATTAGGTTGATACAGTATTGATTCAGGCGATACTGGGTTGATACAGTATTCATTCAGGCGATAGAGAGTTGATACACTATTCATTCAGGCGATAAGAGTTTATACAGTATTGGTTAAGGCGATACTAGGTTGATACAGTATTGAATTAGGTGATAAAGTGTTGATACAGTATTGATTCAGGCGATACTGGGTTGATACAGTATTGATTCAGGCGATACAGACTTGATACAGTATTGATTCAGGCCAGGCGATACTATGTTGATACAGTATTGATTCAGGCGATACTGGGTTGAAACAGTATTGATTCGGGGGATACAGTGTTGATACAGTCTTGATTTAGACGATACAGAGTTGATACGGTATTGATTTGGGGGATACAGTGTATATACAGTATTGATTTGGGGGATACAGTGTCGATACAGCATTAAATCAAGCGATATTAGGTTGATACAATATTGATCCAGGCGATAATGAGTTGATACAGTATTCATTCAGGCGATAGAGAGTTGATAGAGTATTGATTCAGGCGATAAGAGTTGATACAGTATTGGTTTAGGCGATACCAGGTTGATACAGTATTGAATTAGGTGATAAATTGTTGATACAGTATTGATTCAGGTGATGCTGGGTTGATACAGAATTGATTCAGGCGATACAGGGTTGATACAGTATTGATTCAGGCGATACTGGGTTGATACAGAATTGATTCAGGTGATACTGGGTTGATACAGAATTGATTCAGGCGATACAGGGTTGATACAGTATTGATTCAGGCGATACTGGGTTGATACAGTATTGATTCAGGTGATACTGGGTTGATACAGAATTGATTCAGGTGATACTGGGTTGATACAGTATTGATTCAGGTGATACTGGGTTGATACAGTATTGATTCAGGTGATACTGGGTTGATACAGTATTGATTCAGGTGATACTGGGTTGATACAGTATTGATTCCGGTGATACTGGGTTGATACAGAATTGATTCAGGCGATACAGGGTTGATACAGTATTGATTCAGGCGATACTGGGTTGATACAGTATTGATTCAGGTGATACTGGGTTGATACAGAATTGATTCAGGTGATACTGGGTTGATACAGTATTGATTCAGGCGATACAGATTTGATACAGTATTGATTCAGGCGATAAGAGTTGATACAGTATTGGTTAAGGCGATACTAGGTTGATACAGTATTGAATTAGGCGATAGAGAGTTGATACAGTATTGAATAAGGCGATTAGAGTTGATACAGTATTGGTTAAGGAGATACTAGGTTGATACAGTATTGAATTAGGCGATAGAAAGTTGATACAGTATTGATTCAGTCCATACTGGGTTGATACAGTATTGATTCAGGTGATACTGGGTTGATACAGAATTGATTCAGGTGATACTGGATTGATACAGTATTGATTCAGGTGATACTGGGTTGATACAGTATTGATTCAGGTGATACTGGGTTGATACAGAATTGATTCAGGTGATACTGGGTTGATACAGTATTGATTCAGGTGATACTGGGTTGATACAGTATTGACTCAGGTGATACTGGGTTGATACAGAATTGATTCAGGCGATACAGGGTTGATACAGTATTGATTCAGGCGATACTGGGTTGATACAGTATTGATTCAGGTGATACTGGGTTGATACAGAATTGATTCAGGTGATACTGGGTTGATACAGTATTGATTCAGGTGATACTGGGTTGATACAGTATTGATTCAGGTGATACTGGGTTGATACAGTATTGATTCAGGTGATACTGGGTTGATACAGTATTGATTCCGGTGATACTGGGTTGATACAGAATTGATTCAGGCGATACAGGGTTGATACAGTATTGATTCAGGCGATACTGGGTTGATACAGTATTGATTCAAGTGATACTGGGTTGATACAGAATTGATTCAGGTGATACTGGGTTGATACAGTATTGATTCAGGTGATACTGGGTTGATACAGTATTGATTCAGGTGATACTGGGTTGATACAGAATTGATTCAAGTGATACTGGGTTGATACAGAATTGATTCAGGTGATACTGGGTTGATACAGAATTGATTCAGGCGATACTGGGTTGATACAGTATTGATTCAGGCGATACTGGGTTGATACAGAATTGATTCAGGTGATACTAGGTTGATACAGTATTGATTCAGGCGATACTGGGTTGATACAGAATTGATTCAGGCGATACTGGGTTGATACAGTATTGATTCAGGTGATACTGGGTTGATACAGTATTGATTCAGGCGATACTGGGTTGATACAGAATTGATTCAGGCGATACTGGGTTGATACAGTATTGATTCAGGCGATACTGGGTTGATACAGTATTGATTCAGGTGATACAGGGTTGATAGAGAATTGATTCAGGTGATACTGGGTTGATACAGAATTGATTCAGATGATACTGGGTTGATACAGAATTGATTCAGGCGATACTGGGTTGATACAGTATTGATTCAGGCGATACTGGGTTGATACAGTATTGATTCAGGTGATACTGGGTTGATACAGAATTGATTCAAGTGATACTGGGTTGATACAGAATTGATTCAGGCGATACTGGGTTGATACAGAATTGATTCAGGTGATACTGGGTTGATACAGTATTGATTCAGGTGATACTGGGTTGATATAGAATTGATTTAGGCGATACTGGGTTGATACAGTATTGATTCAGGTGATACTGGGTTGATACAGTATTGATTCAGGCGATACTGGGTTGATACAGAATTGATTCAGGCGATACTGGGTTGATACAGTATTGATTCAGGCGATACTGGGTTGATACAGTATTGATTCAGGTGATACAGGGTTGATAGAGAATTGATTCAGGCGATACTGGGTTAATACAGTATTGATTCAGGCGATACTGGGTTGATACAGAATTGATTCAGGTGATACTGGGTTGATACAGAATTGATTCAGGCGATACAGGGTTGATACAGTATTGATTCAGGCGATACTGGGTTGATACAGTATTGATTCAGGTGATACTGGGTTGATACAGAATTGATTCAGGTGATACTGGGTTGATACAGTATTGATTCAGGTGATACTAGGTTGATACAGTATTGATTCAGGTGATACTGGGTTGATATAGAATTGATTCAGGCGATACAGGGTTGATACAGTATTGATTCAGGCGATACTGGGTTGATACAGTATTGATTCAGGTGATACTGGGTTGATACAGAATTGATTCAGGTGATACTGGGTTGATACAGTATTGATTCAGGTGATACTGGGTTGATACAGTATTGATTCAAGTGATACTGGGTTGATACAGTATTGATTCAGGTGATACTGGGTTGATACAGTATTGATTCCGGTGATACTGGGTTGATACAGAATTGATTCAGGCGATACAGGGTTGATACAGTATTGATTCAGGCGATACTGGGTTGATACAGTATTGATTCAGGTGATACTGGGTTGATACATAATTGATTCAGGTGATACTGGGTTGATACAGTATTGATTCAGGTGATACTGGGTTGATACAGTATTGATTCAGGTGATACTGGGTTGATACAGAATTGATTCAAGTGATACTGGGTTGATACAGAATTGATTCAGGTGATACTGGGTTGATACAGAATTGATTCAGGCGATACTGGGTTGATACAGTATTGATTCAGGCGATACTGGGTTGATACAGAATTGATTCAGGTGATACTAGGTTTATACAGTATTGATTCAGGCGATACTGGGTTGATACAGAATTGATTCAGGCGATACTGGGTTGATACAGTATTGATTCAGGTGATACTGGCTTGATACAGTATTGATTCAGGTGATACTGGGTTGATACAGAATTGATTCAGGTGATACTGGGTTGATACAGTATTGGTTAAGGCGATACTATGTTGATACAGTATTGATTCAGGTGATACTGGGTTGATACAGAATTGATTCAGGTGATACTGGGTTGATGCAGAATTGATTCAGGTGATACTGGGTTTATACAGTATTGGTTAATGCGATACTAGGTTGATACAGTATTGGTTAAGGCGATACTAGGTTGATACAGTATTGAATTAGGCGATAGAGAGTTGATACAGTATTGATTCAGGTGATACTGGGTTGATACAGTATTGATTCAGGCGATACTGGGTTGATACGTTATTGATTAAGGCGATACTGGGTTGATACGGTATTGATTCAGGTGATAAGAGTTGATACAGTATTGATTCAGGCGATACTGGGTTGATACAGTATTGATTCAGGTGATACTGGGTTGATACAGAATTGATTCAGGTGATACTGGGTTGATACAGTATTGATTCAGGTGATACTAGGTTGATACAGTATTGATTCAGGTGATACTGGGTTGATATAGAATTGATTCAGGCGATACAGGGTTGATACAGTATTGATTCAGGCGATACTGGGTTGATACAGTATTGATTCAGGTGATACTGGGTTGATACAGAATTGATTCAGGTGATACTGGGTTGATACAGTATTGATTCAGGTGATACTGGGTTGATACAGTATTGATTCAAGTGATACTGGGTTGATACAGTATTGATTCAGGTGATACTGGGTTGATACAGTATTGATTCCGGTGATACTGGGTTGATACAGAATTGATTCAGGCGATACAGGGTTGATACAGTATTGATTCAGGCGATACTGGGTTGATACAGTATTGATTCAGGTGATACTGGGTTGATACATAATTGATTCAGGTGATACTGGGTTGATACAGTATTGATTCAGGTGATACTGGGTTGATACAGTATTGATTCAGGTGATACTGGGTTGATACAGAATTGATTCAAGTGATACTGGGTTGATACAGAATTGATTCAGGTGATACTGGGTTGATACAGAATTGATTCAGGCGATACTGGGTTGATACAGTATTGATTCAGGCGATACTGGGTTGATACAGAATTGATTCAGGTGATACTAGGTTTATACAGTATTGATTCAGGCGATACTGGGTTGATACAGAATTGATTCAGGCGATACTGGGTTGATACAGTATTGATTCAGGTGATACTGGCTTGATACAGTATTGATTCAGGTGATACTGGGTTGATACAGAATTGATTCAGGTGATACTGGGTTGATACAGTATTGGTTAAGGCGATACTATGTTGATACAGTATTGATTCAGGTGATACTGGGTTGATACAGAATTGATTCAGGTGATACTGGGTTGATGCAGAATTGATTCAGGTGATACTGGGTTTATACAGTATTGGTTAATGCGATACTAGGTTGATACAGTATTGGTTAAGGCGATACTAGGTTGATACAGTATTGAATTAGGCGATAGAGAGTTGATACAGTATTGATTCAGGTGATACTGGGTTGATACAGTATTGATTCAGGCGATACTGGGTTGATACGTTATTGATTAAGGCGATACTGGGTTGATACGGTATTGATTCAGGTGATAAGAGTTGATACAGTATTGATTCAGGTGATACTGGGTTGATACAGAATTGATTCAGGCGATACTGGGTTGATACAGTATTGGTTAAGGCGATACTGGGTTGATAGGGTATTAATTCAGGCGATAGAGAGTTGATACAGTATTGATTCAGGCGATAAGAGTTGATACAGTATTGGTTAAGGCGATACTAGGTTGATACAATATTGAATTAGGCGATAGAGAGTTGATACAGTATTGATTCAGGCGATACTGGGTTGATACAGTATTGATTCAGGTGATACTGGGTTGATACAGAATTGATTCAGACGATACTGGGTTGATACAGTATTGATTCAGGCGGTACTGGGTTGATACGGTATTGATTCAGGTGATAAGAGTTGACACGTTATTGAATCAGGCGATACTAGGTTGATACAGTATTGAATTAGGTGATAAAGTGTTGATACAGTATTGATTCAGGCGATACTGGGTTGATACAGTATTGATTCAGGCGATACAGACTTGATACAGTATTGATTCAGGCCAGGCGATACTATGTTGATACAGTATTGATTCAGGCGATACTGGGTTGAAACAGTATTGATTCGGGGGATACAGTGTTGATACAGTCTTGATTTAGACGATACAGAGTTGATACGGTATTGATTTGGGGGATACAGTGTATATACAGTATTGATTTGGGGGATACAGTGTCGATACAGCATTAAATCAAGCGATATTAGGTTGATACAATATTGATCCAGGCGATACTGAGTTGATACAGTATTCATTCAGGCGATAGAGAGTTGATAGAGTATTGATTCAGGCGATAAGAGTTGATACAGTATTGGTTTAGGCGATACCAGGTTGATACAGTATTGAATTAGGTGATAAATTGTTGATACAGTATTGATTCAGGTGATGCTGGGTTGATACAGAATTGATTCAGGCGATACAGGGTTGATACAGTATTGATTCAGGCGATACTGGGTTGATACAGAATTGATTCAGGTGATACTGGGTTGATACAGAATTGATTCAGGCGATACAGGGTTGATACAGTATTGATTCAGGCGATACTGGGTTGATACAGTATTGATTCAGGTGATACTGGGTTGATACAGAATTGATTCAGGTGATACTGGGTTGATACAGTATTGATTCAGGTGATACTGGGTTGATACAGTATTGATTCAGGTGATACTGGGTTGATACAGTATTGATTCAGGTGATACTGGGTTGATACAGTATTGATTCCGGTGATACTGGGTTGATACAGAATTGATTCAGGCGATACAGGGTTGATACAGTATTGATTCAGGCGATACTGGGTTGATACAGTATTGATTCAGGTGATACTGGGTTGATACAGAATTGATTCAGGTGATACTGGGTTGATACAGTATTGATTCAGGCGATACAGATTTGATACAGTATTGATTCAGGCGATAAGAGTTGATACAGTATTGGTTAAGGCGATACTAGGTTGATACAGTATTGAATTAGGCGATAGAGAGTTGATACAGTATTGAATAAGGCGATTAGAGTTGATACAGTATTGGTTAAGGAGATACTAGGTTGATACAGTATTGAATTAGGCGATAGAAAGTTGATACAGTATTGATTCAGTCCATACTGGGTTGATACAGTATTGATTCAGGTGATACTGGGTTGATACAGAATTGATTCAGGTGATACTGGATTGATACAGTATTGATTCAGGTGATACTGGGTTGATACAGTATTGATTCAGGTGATACTGGGTTGATACAGAATTGATTCAGGTGATACTGGGTTGATACAGTATTGATTCAGGTGATACTGGGTTGATACAGTATTGACTCAGGTGATACTGGGTTGATACAGAATTGATTCAGGCGATACAGGGTTGATACAGTATTGATTCAGGCGATACTGGGTTGATACAGTATTGATTCAGGTGATACTGGGTTGATACAGAATTGATTCAGGTGATACTGGGTTGATACAGTATTGATTCAGGTGATACTGGGTTGATACAGTATTGATTCAGGTGATACTGGGTTGATACAGTATTGATTCAGGTGATACTGGGTTGATACAGTATTGATTCCGGTGATACTGGGATTATACAGAATTGATTCAGGCGATACAGGGTTGATACAGTATTGATTCAGGCGATACTGGGTTGATACAGTATTGATTCAAGTGATACTGGGTTGATACAGAATTGATTCAGGCGATACTGGGTTGATACAGTATTGATTCAGGCGATACTGGGTTGATACAGTATTGATTCAGGTGATACAGGGTTGATAGAGAATTGATTCAGGTGATACTGGGTTGATACAGAATTGATTCAGATGATACTGGGTTGATACAGAATTGATTCAGGCGATACTGGGTTGATACAGTATTGATTCAGGCGATACTGGGTTGATACAGTATTGATTCAGGTGATACTGGGTTGATACAGAATTGATTCAAGTGATACTGGGTTGATACAGAATTGATTCAGGCGATACTGGGTTGATACAGAATTGATTCAGGTGATACTGGGTTGATACAGTATTGATTCAGGTGATACTGGGTTGATATAGAATTGATTTAGGCGATACTGGGTTGATACAGTATTGATTCAGGTGATACTGGGTTGATACAGTATTGATTCAGGCGATACTGGGTTGATACAGAATTGATTCAGGCGATACTGGGTTGATACAGTATTGATTCAGGCGATACTGGGTTGATACAGTATTGATTCAGGTGATACAGGGTTGATAGAGAATTGATTCAGGCGATACTGGGTTAATACAGTATTGATTCAGGCGATACTGGGTTGATACAGAATTGATTCAGGTGATACTGGGTTGATACAGAATTGATTCAGGCGATACAGGGTTGATACAGTATTGATTCAGGCGATACTGGGTTGATACAGTATTGATTCAGGTGATACTGGGTTGATACAGAATTGATTCAGGTGATACTGGGTTGATACAGTATTGATTCAGGTGATACTAGGTTGATACAGTATTGATTCAGGTGATACTGGGTTGATATAGAATTGATTCAGGCGATACAGGGTTGATACAGTATTGATTCAGGCGATACTGGGTTGATACAGTATTGATTCAGGTGATACTGGGTTGATACAGAATTGATTCAGGTGATACTGGGTTGATACAGTATTGATTCAGGTGATACTGGGTTGATACAGTATTGATTCAAGTGATACTGGGTTGATACAGTATTGATTCAGGTGATACTGGGTTGATACAGTATTGATTCCGGTGATACTGGGTTGATACAGAATTGATTCAGGCGATACAGGGTTGATACAGTATTGATTCAGGCGATACTGGGTTGATACAGTATTGATTCAGGTGATACTGGGTTGATACATAATTGATTCAGGTGATACTGGGTTGATACAGTATTGATTCAGGTGATACTGGGTTGATACAGTATTGATTCAGGTGATACTGGGTTGATACAGAATTGATTCAAGTGATACTGGGTTGATACAGAATTGATTCAGGTGATACTGGGTTGATACAGAATTGATTCAGGCGATACTGGGTTGATACAGTATTGATTCAGGCGATACTGGGTTGATACAGAATTGATTCAGGTGATACTAGGTTTATACAGTATTGATTCAGGCGATACTGGGTTGATACAGAATTGATTCAGGCGATACTGGGTTGATACAGTATTGATTCAGGTGATACTGGCTTGATACAGTATTGATTCAGGTGATACTGGGTTGATACAGAATTGATTCAGGTGATACTGGGTTGATACAGTATTGGTTAAGGCGATACTATGTTGATACAGTATTGATTCAGGTGATACTGGGTTGATACAGAATTGATTCAGGTGATACTGGGTTGATGCAGAATTGATTCAGGTGATACTGGGTTTATACAGTATTGGTTAATGCGATACTAGGTTGATACAGTATTGGTTAAGGCGATACTAGGTTGATACAGTATTGAATTAGGCGATAGAGAGTTGATACAGTATTGATTCAGGTGATACTGGGTTGATACAGTATTGATTCAGGCGATACTGGGTTGATACGTTATTGATTAAGGCGATACTGGGTTGATACGGTATTGATTCAGGTGATAAGAGTTGATACAGTATTGATTCAGGTGATACTGGGTTGATACAGAATTGATTCAGGCGATACTGGGTTGATACAGTATTGGTTAAGGCGATACTGGGTTGATAGGGTATTAATTCAGGCGATAGAGAGTTGATACAGTATTGATTCAGGCGATAAGAGTTGATACAGTATTGGTTAAGGCGATACTAGGTTGATACAATATTGAATTAGGCGATAGAGAGTTGATACAGTATTGATTCAGGCGATACTGGGTTGATACAGTATTGATTCAGGTGATACTGGGTTGATACAGAATTGATTCAGACGATACTGGGTTGATACAGTATTGATTCAGGCGGTACTGGGTTGATACGGTATTGATTCAGGTGATAAGAGTTGACACGTTATTGAATCAGGCGATACTAGGTTGATACAGTATTGAATTAGGTGATAAAGTGTTGATACAGTATTGATTTAGGTGATACTGGGTTGATACAGTATTGATACAGGCGATACTGGGTTGATACAGTATTGATTCAGGCGATACAGAGTTGATACAGTATTGATTCAGGCGATACTGGGTTAATACAGTATCGATTCAGGCGATACTGGGTTGATACAGTATTGATTCAGGCGATACAAAGTTGATACAGTGTTGATTCAAGCGATACAGAGTTGATAAACTATTAATTCAGACGATACAGTGTTGATACAGCATTAAATCAAGCGATATTAGGTTGATACAGTATTGATTCAGGCGATACTGGGTTGATACAGTATTCATTCCGGCGATAGACAGTTGATACACTATTCATTCAGGCGATAAGAGTTGATACAGTATTGGTTAAGGCGATACTAGGTTGATACAGTATTGAATTAGGTGATAAAGTGTTGATACAGTATTGATTCAGGCGATACTGGGTTGATACAGTATTGATTCAGGCGATACAGACTTGATACAGTATTGATTCAGGCCAGGCGATACTATGTTGATACAGTATTGATTCAGGCGATACTGGGTTGAAACAGTATTGATTCGGGGGATACAGTGTTGATACAGTCTTGATTTAGACGATACAGAGTTGATACGGTATTGATTTGGGGGATACAGTGTATATACAGTATTGATTTGGGGGATACAGTGTCGATACAGCATTAAATCAAGCGATATTAGGTTGATACAATATTGATCCAGGCGATACTGAGTTGATACAGTATTCATTCAGGCGATAGAGAGTTGATAGAGTATTGATTCAGGCGATAAGAGTTGATACAGTATTGGTTTAGGCGATACCAGGTTGATACAGTATTGAATTAGGTGATAAATTGTTGATACAGTATTGATTCAGGCGATACTGGGTTGATACAGTATTGATTCAGGCGATACAGAGTTGATACAGTATTGATTCAGGCGATACTATGTTGATACAGTGTGGATTCAGGCGATACTGGGTTGAAACAGTATTGATTCGGGGGATACAGTGTTGATACAGTATTGATTTAGACGATACATAGTTGATACAGTATTGATTTGGGGGATACAGTGTATATACAGTATTGATTTGGGGGATACAGTGTCGATACAGCATTAAATCAAGCGATATTAGGTTGATACAGTATTGATTCAGGCGATACTGGGTTGATACATTATTCATTCAGGCGATAGAGAGTTGATACAGTATTGATTCAGGCGATAAGAGTTGATACAGTATTGGTTAAGGCGATACTAGGTTGATACAGTATTGAATTAGGTGATAAAGTGTTGATACAGTATTGATTCAGGCGATACTGGGTTGATACAGTATTGATTCAGGTGATACTAGGTTGATACAGAATTGATTCAGGTTATACTGGGTTGATACAGTATTGATTCAGGCGATACTGGGTTGATACACTATTGATTCAGGTGATACTGGGTTGATACAGAATTGATTCAGGTGATACTGGGTTGATACAGAATTGATTCAGGTGATACTGGGTTGATACAGAATTGATTCAGGCGATACTGGGTTGATACAGAATTGATTCAGGTGATACTGGTTTGATACAGTATTGATTCAGGTGATACTGGGTTGATACAGAATTGATTTAGGCGATACTGGGTTGATACAGTATTGATTCAGGTGATACTGGGTTGATACAGTATTCATTCAGGTGATACTGGGTTGATACAGAATTGATTCAGGTGATATGGGTTGATACAGTATTTGTTAAGGCGATACTAGGTTGATACAATATTGATTCAGGTGATACTGGGTTGATACAGAATTGATTCAGGTGATACTGGGTTGATACAGAATTGATTCAGGTGATACTGGGTTGATACAGTATTGGTTAATGCGATACTAGGTTGATACAGTATTGATTAAGGCGATACTAGGTTGATACAGTATTGAATTAGGCGATAGAGATTTGATACAGTATTGATTCAGGTGATACTGGGTTGATACAGTATTGATTCAGGCGATACTGGGTTGATACGTTATTGATTAAGGCGAAACTGGGTTGATACGGTATTGATTCAGGTGATAAGAGTTGATACAGTATTGATTCAGGTGATACTGGGTTGATACAGAATTGATTCAGGCGATACTGGGTTGATACAGTATTGGTTAAGGCGATACAGGGTTGATAGAGAATTGATTCAGGTGATACTGGGTTGATACAGAATTGATTCAGATGATACTGGGTTGATACAGAATTGATTCAGGCGATACTGGGTTGATACAGTATTGATTCAGGCGATACTGGGTTGATACAGTATTGATTCAGGTGATACTGGGTTGATACAGAATTGATTCAAGTGATACTGGGTTGATACAGAATTGATTCAGGCGATACTGGGTTGATACAGAATTGATTCAGGTGATACTGGGTTGATACAGTATTGATTCAGGTGATACTGGGTTGATATAGAATTGATTTAGGCGATACTGGGTTGATACAGTATTGATTCAGGTGATACTGGGTTGATACAGTATTGATTCAGGCGATACTGGGTTGATACAGAATTGATTCAGGCGATACTGGGTTGATACAGTATTGATTCAGGCGATACTGGGTTGATACAGTATTGATTCAGGTGATACAGGGTTGATAGAGAATTGATTCAGGCGATACTGGGTTAATACAGTATTGATTCAGGCGATACTGGGTTGATACAGAATTGATTCAGGTGATACTGGGTTGATACAGAATTGATTCAGGCGATACAGGGTTGATACAGTATTGATTCAGGCGATACTGGGTTGATACAGTATTGATTCAGGTGATACTGGGTTGATACAGAATTGATTCAGGTGATACTGGGTTGATACAGTATTGATTCAGGTGATACTAGGTTGATACAGTATTGATTCAGGTGATACTGGGTTGATATAGAATTGATTCAGGCGATACAGGGTTGATACAGTATTGATTCAGGCGATACTGGGTTGATACAGTATTGATTCAGGTGATACTGGGTTGATACAGAATTGATTCAGGTGATACTGGGTTGATACAGTATTGATTCAGGTGATACTGGGTTGATACAGTATTGATTCAAGTGATACTGGGTTGATACAGTATTGATTCAGGTGATACTGGGTTGATACAGTATTGATTCCGGTGATACTGGGTTGATACAGAATTGATTCAGGCGATACAGGGTTGATACAGTATTGATTCAGGCGATACTGGGTTGATACAGTATTGATTCAGGTGATACTGGGTTGATACATAATTGATTCAGGTGATACTGGGTTGATACAGTATTGATTCAGGTGATACTGGGTTGATACAGTATTGATTCAGGTGATACTGGGTTGATACAGAATTGATTCAAGTGATACTGGGTTGATACAGAATTGATTCAGGTGATACTGGGTTGATACAGAATTGATTCAGGCGATACTGGGTTGATACAGTATTGATTCAGGCGATACTGGGTTGATACAGAATTGATTCAGGTGATACTAGGTTTATACAGTATTGATTCAGGCGATACTGGGTTGATACAGAATTGATTCAGGCGATACTGGGTTGATACAGTATTGATTCAGGTGATACTGGCTTGATACAGTATTGATTCAGGTGATACTGGGTTGATACAGAATTGATTCAGGTGATACTGGGTTGATACAGTATTGGTTAAGGCGATACTATGTTGATACAGTATTGATTCAGGTGATACTGGGTTGATACAGAATTGATTCAGGTGATACTGGGTTGATGCAGAATTGATTCAGGTGATACTGGGTTTATACAGTATTGGTTAATGCGATACTAGGTTGATACAGTATTGGTTAAGGCGATACTAGGTTGATACAGTATTGAATTAGGCGATAGAGAGTTGATACAGTATTGATTCAGGTGATACTGGGTTGATACAGTATTGATTCAGGCGATACTGGGTTGATACGTTATTGATTAAGGCGATACTGGGTTGATACGGTATTGATTCAGGTGATAAGAGTTGATACAGTATTGATTCAGGTGATACTGGGTTGATACAGAATTGATTCAGGCGATACTGGGTTGATACAGTATTGGTTAAGGCGATACTGGGTTGATAGGGTATTAATTCAGGCGATAGAGAGTTGATACAGTATTGATTCAGGCGATAAGAGTTGATACAGTATTGGTTAAGGCGATACTAGGTTGATACAATATTGAATTAGGCGATAGAGAGTTGATACAGTATTGATTCAGGCGATACTGGGTTGATACAGTATTGATTCAGGTGATACTGGGTTGATACAGAATTGATTCAGACGATACTGGGTTGATACAGTATTGATTCAGGCGGTACTGGGTTGATACGGTATTGATTCAGGTGATAAGAGTTGACACGTTATTGAATCAGGCGATACTAGGTTGATACAGTATTGAATTAGGTGATAAAGTGTTGATACAGTATTGATTTAGGTGATACTGGGTTGATACAGTATTGATACAGGCGATACTGGGTTGATACAGTATTGATTCAGGCGATACAGAGTTGATACAGTATTGATTCAGGCGATACTGGGTTAATACAGTATCGATTCAGGCGATACTGGGTTGATACAGTATTGATTCAGGCGATACAAAGTTGATACAGTGTTGATTCAAGCGATACAGAGTTGATAAACTATTAATTCAGACGATACAGTGTTGATACAGCATTAAATCAAGCGATATTAGGTTGATACAGTATTGATTCAGGCGATACTGGGTTGATACAGTATTCATTCCGGCGATAGACAGTTGATACACTATTCATTCAGGCGATAAGAGTTGATACAGTATTGGTTAAGGCGATACTAGGTTGATACAGTATTGAATTAGGTGATAAAGTGTTGATACAGTATTGATTCAGGCGATACTGGGTTGATACAGTATTGATTCAGGCGATACAGACTTGATACAGTATTGATTCAGGCCAGGCGATACTATGTTGATACAGTATTGATTCAGGCGATACTGGGTTGAAACAGTATTGATTCGGGGGATACAGTGTTGATACAGTCTTGATTTAGACGATACAGAGTTGATACGGTATTGATTTGGGGGATACAGTGTATATACAGTATTGATTTGGGGGATACAGTGTCGATACAGCATTAAATCAAGCGATATTAGGTTGATACAATATTGATCCAGGCGATACTGAGTTGATACAGTATTCATTCAGGCGATAGAGAGTTGATAGAGTATTGATTCAGGCGATAAGAGTTGATACAGTATTGGTTTAGGCGATACCAGGTTGATACAGTATTGAATTAGGTGATAAATTGTTGATACAGTATTGATTCAGGCGATACTGGGTTGATACAGTATTGATTCAGGCGATACAGAGTTGATACAGTATTGATTCAGGCGATACTATGTTGATACAGTGTGGATTCAGGCGATACTGGGTTGAAACAGTATTGATTCGGGGGATACAGTGTTGATACAGTATTGATTTAGACGATACATAGTTGATACAGTATTGATTTGGGGGATACAGTGTATATACAGTATTGATTTGGGGGATACAGTGTCGATACAGCATTAAATCAAGCGATATTACGTTGATACAGTATTGATTCAGGCGATACTGGGTTGATACATTATTCATTCAGGCGATAGAGAGTTGATACAGTATTGATTCAGGCGATAAGAGTTGATACAGTATTGGTTAAGGCGATACTAGGTTGATACAGTATTGAATTAGGTGATAAAGTGTTGATACAGTATTGATTCAGGCGATAC
This sequence comes from Sinonovacula constricta, assembly GCA_007844125.1. NCBI lineage: Eukaryota > Metazoa > Mollusca > Bivalvia > Cardiida > Solecurtidae > Sinonovacula > Sinonovacula constricta. The sequence goes on from CM017563.1 coordinate 27,294,768, forward strand.
TGGGTTGATACAGTATTGATTCAGGTGATACTAGGTTGATACAGAATTGATTCAGGTTATACTGGGTTGATACAGTATTGATTCAGGCGATACTGGGTTGATACACTATTGATTCAGGTGATACTGGGTTGATACAGAATTGATTCAGGTGATACTGGGTTGATACAGAATTGATTCAGGTGATACTGGGTTGATACAGAATTGATTCAGGCGATACTGGGTTGATACAGAATTGATTCAGGTGATACTGGTTTGATACAGTATTGATTCAGGTGATACTGGGTTGATACAGAATTGATTTAGGCGATACTGGGTTGATACAGTATTGATTCAGGTGATACTGGGTTGATACAGTATTCATTCAGGTGATACTGGGTTGATACAGAATTGATTCAGGTGATATTGGGTTGATACAGTATTTGTTAAGGCGATACTAGGTTGATACAATATTGATTCAGGTGATACTGGGTTGATACAGAATTGATTCAGGTGATACTGGGTTGATACAGAATTGATTCAGGTGATACTGGGTTGATACAGTATTGGTTAATGCGATACTAGGTTGATACAGTATTGATTAAGGCGATACTAGGTTGATACAGTATTGAATTAGGCGATAGAGATTTGATACAGTATTGATTCAGGTGATACTGGGTTGATACAGTATTGATTCAGGCGATACTGGGTTGATACGTTATTGATTAAGGCGAAACTGGGTTGATACGGTATTGATTCAGGTGATAAGAGTTGATACAGTATTGATTCAGGTGATACTGGGTTGATACAGAATTGATTCAGGCGATACTGGGTTGATACAGTATTGGTTAAGGCGATACTGGGTTGATACGGTATTGATTCAGGCGATAGAGAGTTGATACAGTATTGATTCAGGCGATAAGAGTTGATACAGTATTGCTTAAGGCGATACTAGGTTGATACAATATTGAATTAGGCGATAGAGAGTTGATACAGTATTGATTCAGGCAATACTGGGTTGATACAGTATTGATTCAGGTGATACTGGGTTGATACAGAATTGATTCAGGCGATACTGGGTTGATACAGTATTGATTCAGGCGGTACTGGGTTGATACGGTATTGATTCAGGTGATAAGAGTTGATACGTTATTGAATCAGGCGATACTAGGTTGATACAGTCATGAATTAGGTGATAAAGTGTTGATACAGTATTGATTTAGGTGATACTGGGTTGATACAGTATTGATACAGGCGATACTGGGTTGATACAGTATTGATTCAGGCGATACAGAGTTTATACAGTATTGATTCAGGCGATACTGGGTTGATACAGTATCGATTCAGGCGATACTGGGTTGATACAGTATTGATTCAGGCGATACAGAGTTGATACAGTGTTGATTCAAGCGATACAGAGTTGATAAACTATTAATTCAGACGATACAGTGTTGATACAGTATTAAATCAAGCGATATTAGGTTGATACAGTATTGATTCAGGCGATACTGGGTTGATACAGTATTCATTCAGGCGATAGAGAGTTGATACACTATTCATTCAGGCGATAAGAGTTGATACAGTATTGGTTAAGGCGATACTAGGTTGATACAGTATTGAATTAGGTGATAAAGTGTTGATACAGTATTGATTCAGGCGATACTGGGTTGATACAGTATTGATTCAGGCGATACAGACTTGATACAGTATTGATTCAGGCCAGGCGATACTATGTTGATACAGTGTTGATTCAGGCGATACTGGGTTGAAACAGTATTGATTCGGGGGATACAGTGTTGATACAGTCTTGATTTAGACGATACAGAGTTGATACGGTATTGATTTGGGGGATACAGTGTATATACAGTATTGATTTGGGGGATACAGTGTCGATACAGCATTAAATCAAGCGATATTAGGTTGATACAATATTGATTCAGGCGATACTGAGTTGATACAGTATTCATTCAGGCGATAGAGAGTTGATACAGTATTGATTCCGGCGATAAGAGTTGATACAGTACTGGTTTAGGCGATACCAGGTTGATACAGTATTGAATTAGGTGATAAAGTGTTGATGCAGTATTGATTCAGGCGATACTGGGTTGATACAGTATTGATTCAGGCGATACAGAGTTGATACAGTATTGATTCAGGCGATACTATGTTGATACAGTATTGATTCAGGCGATACTGGGTTGAAACAGTATTGATTCGGGGGATACAGTGTTGATACAGTCTTGATTTAGACGATACATAGTTGATACAGTATTGATTTGGGGGATACAGTGTATATACAGTATTGATTTGGGGGATACAGTGTCGATACAGCATTAAATCAAGCGATATTAGGTTGATACAGTATTGATTCAGGCGATACTGGGTTGATACAGTATTCATTCAGGCGATAGAGAGTTGATACAGTATTGATTCAGGCGATAAGAGTTGATACAGTATTGGTTAAGGCGATACTGGGTTGATACAGTATTGATTCAGGCGATACTAGGTTGATACAGAATTGATTCAGGTTATACTGGGTTGATACAGTATTGATTCAGGCGATACTGGGTTGATACACTATTGATTCAGGTGATACTGGGTTGATACAGAATTGATTCAGGTGATACTGGGTTGATACAGAATTGATTCAGGTGATACTGGGTTGATACAGAATTGATTCAGGCGATACTGGGTTGATACAGAATTGATTCAGGTGATACTGGTTTGATACAGTATTGATTCAGGTGATACTGGGTTGATACAGAATTGATTTAGGCGATACTGGGTTGATACAGTATTGATTCAGGTGATACTGGGTTGATACAGTATTCATTCAGGTGATACTGGGTTGATACAGAATTGATTCAGGTGATATTGGGTTGATACAGTATTTGTTAAGGCGATACTAGGTTGATACAGTATTGATTCAGGTGATACTGGGTTGATACCGAATTGATTCAGGTGATACTGGGTTGATACAGAATTGATTCAGGTGATACTGGGTTGATACAGTATTGGTTAATGCGATACTACGTTGATACAGTATTGATTAAGGCGATACTAGGTTGATACAGTATTGAATTAGGCGATAGAGATTTGATACAGTATTGATTCAGGTGATACTGGGTTGATACAGTATTGATTTAGGCGATACTGGGTTGATACGTTATTGATTAAGGCGAAACTGGGTTGATACGGTATTGATTCAGGTGATAAGAGTTGATACAGTATTGATTCAGGTGATACTGGGTTGATACAGAATTGATTCAGGCGATACTGGGTTGATACAGTATTGGTTAAGGCGATACTGGGTTGATACGGTATTGATTCAGGCGATAGAGAGTTGATACAGTATTGATTCAGGCGATAAGAGTTGATACAGTATTGGTTAAGGCGATACTAGGTTGATACAATATTGAATTAGGCGATAGAGAGTTGATACAGTATTGATTCAGGCAATACTGGGTTGATACAGTATTGATTCAGGTGATACTGGGTTGATACAGAATTGATTCAGGCGATACTGGGTTGATACAGTATTGATTCAGGCGGTACTGGGTTGATACGGTATTGATTCAGGTGATAAGAGTTGATACGTTATTGAATCAGGCGATACTAGGTTGATACAGTCATGAATTAGGTGATAAAGTGTTGATACAGTATTGATTTAGGTGATACTGGGTTGATACAGTATTGATACAGGCGATACTGGGTTGATACAGTATTGATTCAGGCGATACAGAGTTTATACAGTATTGATTCAGGCGATACTGGGTTGATACAGTATCGATTCAGGCGATACTGGGTTGATACAGTATTGATTCAGGCGATACAGAGTTGATACAGTGTTGATTCAAGCGATACAGAGTTGATAAACTATTAATTCAGACGATACAGTGTTGATACAGTATTAAATCAAGCGATATTAGGTTGATACAGTATTGATTCAGGCGATACTGGGTTGATACAGTATTCATTCAGGCGATAGAGAGTTGATACACTATTCATTCAGGCGATAAGAGTTGATACAGTATTGGTTAAGGCGATACTAGGTTGATACAGTATTGAATTAGGTGATAAAGTGTTGATACAGTATTGATTCAGGCGATACTGGGTTGATACAGTATTGATTCAGGCGATACAGACTTGATACAGTATTGATTCAGGCCAGGCGATACTATGTTGATACAGTGTTGATTCAGGCGATGCTGGGTTGAAACAGTATTGATTCGGGGGATACAGTGTTGATACAGTCTTGATTTAGACGATACAGAGTTGATACGGTATTGATTTGGGGGATACAGTGTATATACAGTATTGATTTGGGGGATACAGTGTCGATACAGCATTAAATCAAGCGATATTAGGTTGATACAATATTGATTCAGGCGATACTGAGTTGATACAGTATTCATTCAGGCGATAGAGAGTTGATACAGTATTGATTCAGGCGATAAGAGTTGATACAGTACTGGTTTAGGCGATACCAGGTTGATACAGTATTGAATTAGGTGATAAAGTGTTGATGCAGTATTGATTCAGGCGATACTGGGTTGATACAGTATTGATTCAGGCGATACAGAGTTGATACAGTATTGATTCAGGCGATACTATGTTGATACAGTATTGATTCAGGCGATACTGGGTTGAAACAGTATTGATTCGGGGGATACAGTGTTGATACAGTCTTGATTTAGACGATACATAGTTGATACAGTATTGATTTGGGGGATACAGTGTATATACAGTATTGATTTGGGGGATACAGTGTCGATACAGCATTAAATCAAGCGATATTAGGTTGATACAGTATTGATTCAGGCGATACTGGGTTGATACAGTATTCATTCAGGCGATAGAGAGTTGATACAGTATTGATTCAGGCGATAAGAGTTGATACAGTATTGGTTAAGGCGATACTGGGTTGATACAGTATTGATTCAGGCGATACTAGGTTGATACAGAATTGATTCAGGTTATACTGGGTTGATACAGTATTGATTCAGGCGATACTGGGTTGATACACTATTGATTCAGGTGATACTGGGTTGATACAGAATTGATTCAGGTGATACTGGGTTGATACAGAATTGATTCAGGTGATACTGGGTTGATACAGAATTGATTCAGGCGATACTGGGTTGATACAGAATTGATTCAGGCGATACTGGTTTGATACAGTATTGATTCAGGTGATACTGGGTTGATACAGAATTGATTCAGGCGATACTGGATTGATACAGTATTGATTCAGGTGATACTGGGTTGATACAGTATTGATTCAGGTGATACTGGGTTGATACAGTATTTGTTAAGGCGATACTAGGTTGATACAGAATTGATTCAGGCGATACTGGGTTGATACAGTATTGATTCAGGCAATACTGGGTTGATACGGTATTGATTCAGGTGATAAGAGTTGATACGTTATTGATTCAGGCGATACTGGGTTGATACAGTATTGATTCAGGTGATACTGGGTTGAAACAGTATTGGTTAAGGCGATACTGGGTTGATACAGTATTGAATTAGGCGATAGAGAGTTGATACAGTATTGATTCAGGCGATACTGGGTTGATACAGTATTGATTCAGGTGATACTGGGTTGATACAGAATTGATTCAGGCGATACTGGGTTGATACAGTATTGATTCAGGCAATACTGGGTTGATACGGTATTGATTCAGGTGATAAGAGTTGATACGTTATTGATTCAGGCGATACTGGGTTGATACGGTATTGATTGACGCGATACTGGGTTGATACAATATTAATTCAGGCGATACAGGGTTGATGCAGTATTGATTCAGGCGATAAGAGTTGATACAGTATTTGTTGAGGCGATACTAGGTTGATACAGTATTGAATTAGGTGATAAAGTGTTGATACAGTATTGATTTAGGTGATACTGGGTTGATACAGTATTGATACAGGCGATACTGGGTTGATACAGTATTGATTCAGGCGATACTATGTTGATACAGTGTTGATTCAAGCGATACAGTGTTGATAAACTATTAATTCAGACGATACAGTGTTGATACAGCATTAAATCAAGCGATATTAGGTTGATACAGTATTGATTCAGGCGATAGTGGGTTATTTCAGTATTCATTCAGGCGATAGAGAGTTGATACAGTATTGATTCAGGCGATAAGAGTTGATACAGTATTGGTTAAGGCGATACTAGTTTGATACAGTATTGAATTAGGTGATAAAGTGTTGATACAGTATTGATTCAGGCGATACTGGGTTGAAACAGTATTGATTCAGGCGATACAGAGTTGATACAGTATTGATTCAGGCGATACTATGTTGATACAGTATTGATTCAGTCGGTACTCGGTTGAAACAGTATTGATTCGGGATATACAGTGTTGATACAGTCTTGATTTAGACGATACAGAGTTGATACAGTATTGATTTGGGGGATACAGTGTATATACAGTATTGATTTGGGGGATAGGGTGTCGATACAGATTTGATTTAGACCATATAGTGTTAATGCAAAGTTGATTAAGATCATAAAGTGTAAATAAAGAATTAAAGCAGATCATATAGTGTTAATAGAGAATACATTCAGATCAAAGAGTGTTAATAGAGAATTGATTCAGACGATAGAGTGTTAATAAAGAATTGATTCAGACGATAGAGGGTTAATACAGAATTGATTCAGACGATAAAGTGTTAATATAGAATTGATTTAGACGGTATAGTGTTAATATAGAATAGATTCAGACGATAGAGGGTTAATACAGAATTGATTCAGACGATAAAGTGTTAATATAAAATTGATTTAGACGGTATAGTGTTAATACAGAATTGATTCAGACGATAGAGTGTTAATATAGAATTGATTCAGACTATATAGTGTTAATATAAAATTCATTCAGACGATATAGTGTTAATATAGAATTGATTCAGACGATAGAGTGTTAATAAAGAATTGTTTTAGACGATTTAGTGTTAATACAGAATTTATTCAGACAATATAATGTTAATATAGAATTGATTCAGACGAGATAGTGTTAATACAGAATTAATTCAGACGATATAGTGTTAATACAGAATTGATTCAGACGATATAGTGTTAATATAGAATTGATTCAGACGATATAGTGTTAATATAGAATTGGTTCAGACGATAGAGTGTTAATATAGAATTGGTTCAGTAGATATAGTGTTAATAAAGTATTGATTCAGACGATATAGTGGTAAAATAGAATTGATTTAGACGATATAGTGTTAATACAGAATTGAGTCAGACGATATAGTGTTAATATAGAATTGATTCAGACGATATAATGTTAATAAAGAATTGATTCAGACGATAGAGCGTTAATACAGAATTGATTTCTACGATATAATGTTAATATAGAATTGATTCAGACGATATAGTGTTATTATAGAATTGATTCAGACGATATAGTGCTAATATAGAATTAATTCAGACGATAGAGTGTTAATACAGAATCGATTCAGACGATATAGTGTTAATAAAGAATTGATTCAGACGATAGAATGTTAATACAGAATTGATTCAGACGATATAGTGTTAATATAGAATTGATTCAGACGATATAGTGTTAATATAGACTTTATTCAGACGATATAGTGTTAATATAGAATTGATTCAGACGATATAGTGTTAATATAGAATTGATTCAGACGATATAGTGTTAATATAGAATTGATTCAGACGATATAGTGTTAATATAGTATTGATTCAGACGATAGAGTGTTAATATAGAATTGATTCAGACGATATAGTGTTAATATAGAATTGGTTCAGACGAAAGAGTGTTAATACAGAATTGATCCAGACGATATAGTGTTAATACAGAATTGATTCAGACGATATAGTATTAATAGAGAATTGATTCAGACGATATAGTGTTAATATAGAAATGATTCAGACGATATAGTGTTAATACAGAATTGATTCAAACGATATAGTGTTAATACAGAATTGACTCAGACGATATAGTGTTAATATAGACTTGATTCAGACGATATAGTGTTAATACAGAATTGATTCAGACGATATAGTGTTAATACAGTATTGATTCAGACGATATAATGTTAATACAGAATTGATTCAGAGGATATAGTGTTAAAACAGAATTGATTCAGACGATATAGTGTTAATACAGAATTGATTCAGACGATAGACTGTTAATATAGAATTGATTCAGACGATAGACTGTTAATACAGAATTGATTCAGACGATATAGTGTTAATACAGAATTGATTCAGACGATATAGTGTTAATACAGAATTGATTCAGACGATATAGTGTTAATATAGAATTGATTCAGACGATAGAGTGTTAATACAGAATTGATTCAGACGATATAGTGTTAATACAGTATTGATTCAGACGATATAGTGTTAACACAGAATTGATTCAGACGATATAGTGTTAATACAGAATTGATTCAGACGATAGAGTGTTAATATAGAATTGATTCAGACGATAGAGTGTTAATATAGAATTGATTCAGACGATATAGTGTTAATACAGAATTGATTCAGACGATAGAGTGTTAATATAGAATTGATTCAGACGATAGAGTGTTAATAAAGAATTGTTTTAGACGATTTAGTGTTGATACAGAATTGATTCAGACGATATAATGTTAATATAGAATTGATTCAGACGAGATAGTGTTAATACAGAATTGATTCAGACGATATAGTGTTAATACAGAATTGATTCAGACGATATAGTGTTAATATAGAATTGAATCAGACGATATAGTGTTAATATAGAATTAGTTCAGACGATATAGTGTTAACATAGAATTGATTTAGACGATGTAGTTTTAATATAGAATTGGTTCAGTAGATATAGTGTTAGTAACGAACTGATTCAGACGATATAGTGTTAAAATAGAATTGATTTAGACGGTATAGTGTGAATACAGAAATGATTCAGACGATATAGTGTTAATATAGAATTGATTCAGACGATATAATGTTAATATAGAATTGATTTAGACGATATAGCGTAAATAGAGAATTGATTTCTATGATATAATGTTAATATAGAATTGATTCAGACGATATAGTGTTATTATAGAATTGATTCAGACGATAAAGTGTTAATATAGAATTGATTCAGACGATATAGTGTTAATACAGAATCGATTCAGACGATATAGTGTTAATAAAGAATTGATTCAGACGATAGAGTGTTAATACATAATTGATTCAGACGATATAGTGTTAATATAGAATAGATTCAGACGATATAGTGTTAATACAAAATTGATTCAGACGATATAGTGGTAATATAGAATTGATTCAGACGATATAATGTTAATATAGAATTGATTCAGACGATATAGTGTTAATATAGAATTGATTTAGACGATATAGTGTTAATACAGAATCAATATAGACAATATAATGTTAATACAGAATTGATTCAGACAATATTATGTTAATATAGAATTGATTCAGACGATATAGTGTTAATACAGAATTGATTCAGACGATATAGTGTTAATATAGAATTGATTCAGACGATATAGTGTTAATATAGAATTGATTCAGACGATATAGTGTTAATACAAAATTGATTCAGACGATATAGTGTTAATATAGAATTGATTTAGACGATGTAGTTTTAATATAGAATTGGTTCAGTAGATATAGTGTTAGTAACGAACTGATTCAGACGATATAGTGTTAAAATAGAATTGATTTAGACGGTATAGTGTGAATACAGAAATGATTCAGACGATATAGTGTTAATATAGAATTGATTCAGACGATAGAGTGTTAATATAGAATTGATTCAGACGATATAGTGTTAATACAGAATTGACTCAGACGATATAGTGTTAATATAGAATTGATTCAGACGATAAAGTGTTAATACAGAATTGATTCAGACGATATAGTGTTAATACAGTATTGATTCAGACGATATAATGTTAATACAGAATTGATTCAGACGATATACTGTTAGTACAGAATTGATTCAGACGATATAAGGTTAATACAGAATTGATTCAGACGACATAATGTTAATAAAGATTTGATTCAGACGATAGAGTGTCAATACAGAATTGATTGAGACGATAGAGTGTTAATATAGAATTTATTTAGACGATAGAGTGTTAATAAGAATTGATTCAGACGATAGACTGTTAATATAGAATTGATTCAGACGATAGAGTGTTAATACAGAATTGATTCAGACGACGATAGAGTGTTAATACAGAATTGATTCAGACGATAGAGTGTTAATAAAGAATTGATTCAGACGATATAGTGTTAATACAGAATTGATTCAGACGGTATAGTGTTAATACAGAATTGATTCAGACGATAGAGTGTTAATATAGAATTGATTCAGACGATATAGTGTTAATACAGAATTGATTCAGACGATATAGTGTTAATATAGAATTGATTCAGACGACATAGTGTTAATATAGAATTGATTCAGACGATATAGTGTTAATATAGAATTGATTCAGACGATATAGTGTTAATATAGAACTGATTCAGACGATAGAGTGTTAATACAGAATTGATTCAGACGATATGGTGTTAATTTAGAATTGATTCAGACGATATAATGTTAATATAGAATTGATTCAGACGATATAGTGTTAATATAGAATTGATTCAGACGATATAGTGTTAATATAGAACTGATTTAGACGATAGAGTGTTAATACAGAATTGATTCAGACGATATAGTGTTAATTTAGAATTGATTCAGACGATATAATGTTAATATAGAATTGATTCAGACGATATAGTGTTAATATAGAATTGATTTAGACGATATAGTGTTAATACAGAATCAATATAGACAATATAATGTTAATACAGAATTGATTCAGACAATATTATGTTAATATAGAATTGATTCAGACGATATAGTGTTAATACAGAATTGATTCAGACGATATAGTGTTAATATAGAATTGATTCAGACGATATAGTGTTAATATAGAATTGATTCAGACGATATAGTGTTAATACAAAATTGATTCAGACGATATAGTGTTAATATAGAATTGATTCAGACGATAGAGTGTTAATACAGAATTGATTCAGTCGATATAGTGTTAATACAGTATTGATTCAGACGATATAATGTTAATACAGAATTGATTCAGACAATATAATGCTAATATAGAATTGATTTAGACGATAGATACAGAATTGATTCAGACGATATAGAGTTAATATAGAATTGATTCAGACGATATAATGTTATTATAGAATTGATTCAGACGATAGAGTGTTAATACAGAATTGATTCAGACGATATAGTGTTAATACAGAATTGATTCAGACGATATAAGGTTAATACAGAATTGATTCAGACGATATAGTGGTAATAAAGAATTGATATAGACGATAGAGTGGTAATACAGAATTGATTCAGACGATAGAGTGTTAATATAGAATTGATTCAGAGGATAGAGTGTTAATACAGAATTGATTCAGACGATAGACTGTTAATATAGAATTGATTCAGACGATGGAGTGTTAATACAGAATTGATTCAGACGATAGAGTGTTAATACAGAATTGATTCAGACGATATAGTGTTAATACAGTATTGATTCAGACGATATAATGTTAATACAGAATTGATTCAGACGATATAGTGTTAATACAGAATTGATTCAGACGATATAAGGTTAATACAGAATTGATTCAGACGATATCATGTTAATAAAGAATTGATTCAGACGACAGAGTGTTAATACAGAATTGATTCAGACGATAGAGTGTTAATATAGAATTTATTCAGACAATAGAGTGTTAAAACAGAATTGATTCAGACGATAGACTGTTAATTAAGAATTCATTCAGACGATAGAGTGTTAATACAGAATTGATTCAGACGACGATAGAGTGTTAATACAGAATTGATTCAGACGATAGAGTGTTAATAAAGAATTGATTCAGACGATAGAGTGTTAATACAGAATCGATTCAGACGATATAGTGTTAATACAGAAATGATTCAGACGGTATAGTGTTAATACAGAATTGATTCAGACGATAGAGTGTTAATATAGAATTGATTCAGACGATATAGTGTTAATACAGAATTGATTCAGACGATATAGTGTTAATATAGAATTGATTCAGACGACATAGTGTTAATATAGAATTGCTTCAGACGATATAGTGTTAATATAGAATTAATTCAGACGATATAGTGTTAATATAGAACTGATTCAGACGATAGAGTGTTAATACAGAATTGATTCAGACGATATAGTGTTAATTTAGAATTGATTCAGACGATATAATGTTAATATAGAATTGATTCAGACGATATAGTGTTAATATAGAATTGATTTAGACGATATAGTGTTAATTTAGAATCGATTCAGACAATATAATGTTAATACAGAATTGATTCAGAAAATATTATGTTAATATAGAATTGATTCAGACGATATAGTGTTAATACAGAATTGATTCAGACGATATAGTGTTAATATAGAATTGATTCAGACGATATAGTGTTAATATAGAATTGATTCAGACGATATAGTGTTAATACAAAATTGATTCAGACGATATAGTGTTAATATAGAATTGATCAGACGATAGAGTGTTAATACAGAATTGATTCAGACGATATAGTGTTAATACAGAATTGATTCAGACGATAAAGTGTTAATACAGAATTGATTCAGACGATATAGTGTTAATACAGAATTGATTCAGACGATATAATGTTAATAAAGATTTGATTCAGACGATAGAGTGTTAATACAGAATTGATTCAGGCGATATAGTGTTAATATAGAATTTATTCAGACGATAGAGTGTTAAAACAGAATTGATTCAGACGATAGACTGTTAATATAGAATTCATTCAGACGATAGAGTGTTAATACAGAATTGATTCAGACGACGATAGAGTGTTAATACAGAATTGATTCAGACGATATAGTGTTAATATAGAATTGATTCAGACGATAGAGTGTTAATACAGAATTGATTCAGACGGTATAGTGTTAATACAGAATTGATTCAGACGATAGAGTGTTAATATAGAATTGATTCAGACGATATAGTGTTAATACAGAATTGATTCAGACGATATAGTGTTAATATAGAATTGATTCAGACGACATAGTGTTAATATAGAATTGATTCAGACGATATAGTGTTAATATAGAATTGATTCAGACGATATAGTGTTAATATAGAACTGATTCAGACGATAGAGTGTTAATACAGAATTGATTCAGACGATATAGTGTTAATTTAGAATTGATTCAGACGATATATTGTTAATATAGAATTGATTCAGACGATATAGTGTTAATATAGAATTGATTTAGACGATATAGTGTTAATACAGAAACGATTCAGACAATATAATGTTAATACAGAATTGATTCAGAAAATATTATGTTAATACAGAATTGACTCAGACGATATAGTGTTAATACAGAATTGATTCAGACGATATAGTGTTAATATAGAATTGATTCAGACGATAGAGTGTTAATACAGAATTGGTTCAGACGATATAGTGTTAATATAGAATTGATTCAGACGATAGAGTGTTAATACAGAATTGATTCAGTCGATATAGTGTTAATACAGTATTGATTCAGACGATATAATGTTAATACAGAATTGATTAAGACAATATAATGCTAATATAGAATTGATTCAGACGATAGAGTGTTAATACAGAATTGATTCAGACGATATAGTGTTAATACAGAATTGATTCAGACGATATATTGTTAATATAAAATTGATTTAGACGATATAGTGTTAATACAGAATTGATTCAGACGATATAGTGTTAATATAGAATTGATTCAGACGATATAATGTTAATATAGAATTGATTTAGACGATAGAGTGTTAATACAGAATTGATTCAGACGATATAGTGTTATTATAGAATTGATTCAGACGATATAGTGTTAATATATAATTGATTCAGACGATAGAGTGTTAATATAGAATTGATTCAGACGATAGAGTGTTAATACAGAATCGATTCAGACGATATAGTGTTAATACAGAATCGATTCAGACGATAGAGTGTTAATACAGAATTGATTCAGACGATATAGTGTTAATATAGAATTGATTCAGACGATATAGTGTTAATACAAAATTGATTCAGACGATATAGTGTTAATATAGAATTGATTCAGACGATAGAGTGTTAATACAGAATTGATTCAGACGATAGAGTGTTAATACAGAATTGATTCAGACGATATAGTGTTAATATAGAATTGATTCAGACGATATAGTGTTAATACAAAATTGATTCAGACGATATAGTGTTAATATAGAATTGATTCAGACAATATAGTGTTAATATAGAATTGATTCAGACGATATAGTGTTAATATAGAATTGATTCAGACGATAGAGTGTTAATACACAATTCATTCAGACGATATAGTGTTAATATAGAATTGATTCAGACGATAGAGTGGTAATACAGAATCGATTCAGACGATATAGTGTTAATACAAAATTGATTCAGACGATAGAGTGTTAATACAAAATTGATTTGGACGATAAAGTGTTAATATAGAATTGATTCAGACAATATAGTGTTAATATAGAATTGATTCAGACAATATAGTGTTAATATAGAATTGATTCAGACGATATAGTGTTAATATAGAATTGATTCAGACGATAGAGTGTTAATACAGTATTGATTTAGCCGATAAAGTGTTAATATAGAATTGATTCAGACAATATAGTGTTAATATAGAATTGATTCAGACAATATAGTGTTAATATAGAATTGATTTAGACGATATAGTGTTAATATAGAATTGATTCAGACGATATAGTGTTAATATAGAATTGATTCAGACGATAGAGTGTTAATACAGAATTGATTCAGACGATATAGTGTTAATACAAAATTGATTCAGACGATATAGTGTTAATACAAAATTGATTTAGACGATATAGTGTTAATATAGAACTGATTCAGACGATATAGTGTTAATATAGAATTGATTCAGACGATATCGTGATAATATAGAATTGATTTAGACGATATAGTGTTAATATAGAATTGATTCAGACGATACAGTGTTAATACAAAATTGATTTCTACGATATAGTGTTAATATAGAATTGATTTAGACGATATAGTGTTAATATAGAATTGATTCAGACGATAAAGTGTTAATACAGAATTGATTCAGACGATATAGTGTTAATACAAAATTGATTTAAACGATATCGTGTTAATATAGAATTGATTCAGACGATATAGTGTTAATATACAATTGGTTCAGACGGTAGAGTGTTAATATAGAATTGATTCAGACGATATAGTGTTTATACAGAATTGATTCAGACGATATAGTGTCAATACAAAATTGATTTAGACGATATAATGTTAATATAGAATTGATTTAGACGATATAGTGTTAATATAGAATTGATTCAGACGATAGAGTGTTAATATAGAATTGATTCAGACGATAGAGTGTTAATACAGAATTGAATCAGACTATATATTGTTAATATAGAATTGATTCAGACGATATAGTGTTAATATAGAATTGCTTAAGACGATAGAGTGTTAATACAGAATTGATTCAGACGATAGAGTGTTAATATCGAATTAATTCAGACGATAGAGTGTTAATACAGAATTGATTCAGACGGTATAGTGTTAATGCAGAATTGATTCAGACGATATAGTGTTAATATAGAATTGATTTAGACGATATAGTGTTAATGCAGAATTGATTCAGACGATATATAGTGTTAATATAGAATTGATTCAGACGATATAGTGTTAATATAGAATTGATTCAGACGATATAGTGTTAATATGGAATTGATTCAGACGATATAGTGTTAATACAAAATTGATTTAAACGATATCGTGTTAATATAGAACTGATTCAGACGATATAGTGTTAATACAGAATTGATTCAGACGATATAGTGTTAATACAAAATTGATTTAGACGATATAGTGTTAATATAGAATTGATTCAGACGATATAGTGTTAATATAGAATTGATTCAGACGATATAGTGTTAATATAGAATTGATTCAGACGATATAGTGTTAATATAGAATTGATTCAGATGATATAGTGTTATTATAGAATTGATTCAGACGATAGAGTGTTAATATTGAATTGATTCAGACGATATAGTGTTTATACAAAATTGATTCAGACGATAGAGTGATGATACATAATTGACTGGGACGACGGACGGATGATACACAATTAATTCAGACGATAGAGTGATGCTACATAATTGACTGAGACGACAGACGGATGATACACAATTAATTCAGACGATAGAGTGATGATACATAATTGATTTAGACGTTCAAGTGATGATAAATAATTGATTCAGACGAAACAGTGTTGATTCAGTATTGATTAAGGTAAAACCGAGATGATACACTATTAATTCAGGTACAGTATTGGTATAGTATTGATTCAGGCAAGAAATTTTTGATACAATATTGATAGATAGTCGATACAGTATTGATTCAGTCGATACAGTGTCGATACAGTATTGATCTAGATGATACAGTGTCGATACAGTATTGATTCAGACAATTCCGAGTTGATACATTATTGATTCAGACGATACAATGTCTATACAGTATTGATCTGGCGATACAGTGTCTATAGTATTGTTTCAGGCGATACAGTGTCGGTATTGTATTGATTCTGTCGATACAGTGCTGATACAGTATTAATTTAGGCGCTAAAGTGTTGATACCGTATTGATCTAAACAATACTGCGTTGGTTCATAACTGATCCATGCGAAACAGTGTTGGTTTAGATTCAGGTAATAAATTGTTGGTAGTGAATTGAGTCAGGCGATACATTGTCGATACAGTATTGATTAAGCCGATACAGTGTTGATACAGTGTATGTACTGTCTCGAGTTACAGATATAAAGTTTGGTTAAACTTATTTTAAAAACAAACATTCGAGGAATACTGCTGACACATGTCTGTGTAGAACCAGCGGCCTACTGCAGGCAAGCTGGACAACCTTACCATTTTAAATTCCTCCGCCTCAGCGTGACCCGAGGCTAAGTCGCCGGAGGTGGTACTAGTCGGCGGATACAGTGTTGTTATGTATTTGTTTAGTATTGATTTACACGATACAGCGTTGCCACACTATTTTTACATTTCTGGTGTTGCCAAGAATGATTTTTTTTGACATTCTAACACTTGCTCCAATGATTTTTGGATGAGCCCACTGTGTGTCTGACGTGTTGTTGATGTAATAGTGACTTGTATTGCTGGTGTCGATAATGTTAGTGTAAAAGAAATTTAGTTCATCTGCATTACATGATTGCAATTTTATCGATTGTTTATGCTTAAATTGCGCAAGTAAAGCAGTGGTCAAAATTGTTATCTCCATCAAACAAATTTACATGTTCGGATAACACTATGTCTTATTTTCAATAAATCATTACCGAAAGTTGAACTTAATTAACATTTTTTTTATCTCGTACTTACTAGAACTAAACACTCAAACATACGCTTAAATAACCATTTTTAGAAATAAAGAAACAAAAGCGATCACAGTCTCCTTTGAAGCTGTTTATACCGACATAACTAACATACCACCGAGCCTTTGTTTAAAGGGAAATTACTACACATGATTCCAAATGACAACAACATTAACTAGCAAACTAAAAATTTGATACCTTTTCTTTTCTCATGGTGCACCAACACTGTACCAACGCTGTATCGTGTTTTTCAATAATGCGCCAACATTGTATCGTGTAAATTAATACTGTGCCAACACAGTATCGTGTTATTACTTTACCAACACAGTATCGTGTAAATCAATACTGTACCAACACAGTATGGCGTGAAAAAATACTGGACCAACACTATATGGTGTGAATCAATACTATACCAACACTATGTGGTGTGAATCAATACTATACCAACACTATATGGTGTGAATCAATACTATACCAACACTATATGGTGTGAATAAATACTGGACCAACACTGTATGGTGTGAATCAATACTGTACCAACACTATATGGTGTGAATCAATACTATACCAACACTATATGGTGTGAATCAATACTGGACCAACACTGAATGGTGTGAATCAATACTGTACCAACACTATATGGTGTGAATCAATACTATACGAAAGCTGTTGTTACTTTGTTACTTTACATCAACACTGCTTCGTTTTTCGCATCTGAAGACTTGCCTGCTTTCCAATGCGTTATACATTTAATATACTACATAATAAGCTTGACTATTTTTTGCAAACCTTTAATCTCTTAGAGGGCTAAAATTACATCTAAACAACGCTTTTCAGCAGTTTGATTTGGCGACCACTCTTCAATGACATCTCGGTGTTAGTACACAAGTAAAGTGTGCCATTTGTGATATCAAAGCATGTGTTATTCTTAAGGGACTGCAGAAAGCCATTTTCCAATACCTTTAAGTCATAAGTTGCCTGGAAAGTAGAAGTAGGTGTTTACGTAATCTTCATGCTCGGTGTAACAAATTCCTACTGCGGACGTTAGACGACATCTAGCTTCAAAGAGATTATATTTAAGTACGTGAATGTATGTGAATTATGTTTAAGTCTAGTTTTACTTGGCTTAATGTATATAAGATAATCATGTTTCCTTTATGGGAGTGTTTCGTCTATCTAGACAAAGGTGTTTAGTCCGGTGGTGTTTTATCCGAATGCCTTAAATTCAGGATATCTGTTTTGATACATCATATTAAAAGGATGGTAAAAATAAAATTGGCTCAATATTTTATAACAGCTTAGTAACCGCTTAAATCAATGTTAAGTACTTATATAAAATCAAACTATGTGCAAACGTATGTCAACATTAATGAGCACTTAGAGTACTTATCTCCGTACAAACATTTAATTTATTTCACTAATAAGTATATACATCTGGACAATAATTCCAGTGAGATCAGTGACGCTGTGCTATCATAGGATAATTAACCTATTAATAAGTCATATTAAATATATTATTGTGTGTGTGTGTGTGTGTGCGTGCGTGTGCGTGCGTGCGTGCGTGCGTGCGTGTGTGTGTGTGTATAGACTATTTTCAGGTACGATTTACTACCGAGATCTTTTCCTCATTTTATTGCATTAACAGTTCCGAATTTTATTGATGAATACGTTGTTGGCATTATTTTAACCATATAACGTACATGTATAAAATTTGGTTGGATATGGAAAAGAACAACGTGCCAACCTGAGATATTGTGGCTTAATCCCTATTTAATGTCAACTTTCTGAGAAAAAAACTCTGAACACTTGACTCTATATCTAAATGTAATAAACCAGAGTTGACACTCTGATTACATAATCAGTTCAGCGCAGTACTGATTTATGGTATTAATACTACAAGCTGCTGAATGCTGGGTTATGAGCCTATTACTTCTGTTATTTTTTTAACTTTAAAACAAGGTGTTTATAGATGAGTGCAGTGTTTTGCATGTTGTATCGTCGTTACTAAAATATTGTCATTTATTGCTTGTACTACTGTAAATCTTCTCCGGAAACATTCTTGTTTGGGTCCTTTATTTTTGTTAATAAGATGTGTTTTTTTTTCTCTCATTAAAATGCATTGTAAGCTTTTGATAATGCTTTATAAATTTAAAGAAGGCCTTTGGTATTGCAGGTTATTAATAATGCATGTGATTGAACGTTTTCGTGAAATGTTTGTTAAAATAGTTTTTCATTTAATAATACAGTTTTTATGTACATTAATATATCCTAACAATATATGCTGCAATATAATTATTCAACATGGCACTTATATAAATCTCCATGTGTTTGCGCACGCGCGCGTGTGTGTGCGTGCGTGCGCGTGCGTGCGTGCGTGTGCGTGTGCGTGTGTGGAAGAAAAGTATTGCAGCATATAATGTTACACAGATGCTACAGTTTAATTTCATTAAGACATGATACAATAGAAACACGTCGTTTTGGGATGGCTTTTTATTTTACCAGTCGTGTTTCCTTATCACAAGTTCAGTGAAAAGACCGTTTCATCCTTAAGAATTTTGTTGTTGTTGTTTTGCCATCTTTTTTTAAGTTAATATTAAGCTCCATTTTTTCAAAGCAAACGGTGAAGCTATTGCCATAAACCTCAGTTCCATACCGCCGCATAAGGATACCCTCTTTTCCTTAAAGTCAAGTTTTCGAAGACAATCTACTATATAACAACTATAAAGATAATTTGCTCGTAGGTCAGCATATTTCAGACATTTAAAAAAAAGCAAGATATTATTTATCTTATCTAGGATGATGCCAACGTGTAGTTTATGATAACAAATATGAATATGATAATTATATCCCCTTGTCTCTTGGAATACCTGGATATCTACCTTTTTCAATTTCTAGCGAAGTATTTGAGCTACGAAAACTTACCATTGATTTTAGGTGAGTAAATGAAATTGTGAGATATATTTATCGTTCGGGGTTTAACAATGTTTTGAAATGTTTTGTCACAACAAAAAGAAGTTGTTATGCTAAACAGATGTCAAAGATGATTACCCGGATGATTTTTATATCGTGATCTCGTGAGTGATCCCGTGGTTTT
Organism: Sinonovacula constricta; assembly: GCA_007844125.1. Lineage (NCBI taxonomy): Eukaryota > Metazoa > Mollusca > Bivalvia > Cardiida > Solecurtidae > Sinonovacula > Sinonovacula constricta. Next base: position 27,315,339 of record CM017563.1, read on the forward strand.
CTTCGTTTAAAATAGCTAACATGTTTCTTATTCATTACTGAACAGGAGTCAAATGTATATATTAATACCCGAATTGCAATAATTCACACGTCGCAGATGTTGTCTAAACTAACAGGATACTGTTCATCCAGGACGTTATCTAAACTAGGAAGATATTGGTCCACACCTGACTTTGTCTAAACTAACAGGATACTTCGACCTAAGCAGGCAATAGACAAAATATACTTTAAAAGCTTAGTATTTTTAAGCTTACATGTATGTATTTTCACAACTCTACTCTTTTACCTGGTTGTTGGTTGTGTGGTGGGGGTGATACTGGGGGTTGGGGGATCCCCCATCAGTCTGGATTCATCCCTGATATTCTGACATGTAATGATCAAACTATATCATTGGCGCCGTCGAGAGAGACACCCTTATATTGAATAGCTCAGAACATGCAAACACAATAAAGCAGGTAATGGCAAGAATCGCCTGATCCTTGGCAATGTCTTGGTGGGTGGTTTCTTTGGAAATAGCCGCGCATTCGTTGGCCTAAAGTTTATAGTCCAGGCTCCAATTACAAAAAAAAAAAATAATAATATACATTTGCAGACATTTGCAAAAGCCACAGAAGGCATTAACAGGAGTTCGCAACGATTTGACATTGGTTGGTGAGTGTTTTATTTCTAATAAAAGAACATTTCATGCCAATGCTAGCATTGTCACATTCAATTGCAAAAATATATACACGTAAATGAAGCAGACAATAAAGGAGAAAGCACATTTGTGGGCAACAACAAACGACTTTTAAAGAAAAACAAAAAGAAACTAACAAATGTAGTAAGGGACACCGAAATATCGATAGCCAATGATAGTTCAGTATTTATTCCTCCTGAAACGAGTTTATCACACTAGTTCTGGGACCGTAAAAGCTTCCATTTAGTTCCTTGCTTTATGCACATTCTCTCTATGGAATCCTGAATATCAAACAATCATGAGGTTGTTTGTTATTTTTATTTTAAACAATGCTAGGGGATGTGCAGCAGGGCAGAATCCGGGATTTTTGCATGTCTAATAGTACAAAATTTAATCATTTTATTTATAACATAACATTAATGTATTATGCAAAGAGCGATATGTACCGCTAAGTAATCCATCTTAGTGACAATCTGCAAATCATCAAGCTTTTCGAAGATTTTACTTTTTAAAAATTGTATCGCATAAATATATGTCTATTTAATTTTATCTGCAAACTAATATTCTATTATCAACCAACATTTAGTAACGTCTGGCAAGTCATGTATAAATGAACATGCATAAATATGACAACCAGCAATTGTACTCGACGTCTAAGCCGTAGAAGGTAAAGTTAACCGAAGCACGCAGTTAAAATCGATAAGTTCATATATTACTGGGATATAAATAAGTCAAATAAAATAATGAAGAAATTTAGATCTGGATTTAAAAGCCACCAGTATCAACACAAACATGTTTTTAATTGACACAGAGTGATAACCTGGCGACATTATAAGAAAGTGCATATCCTGGCATCACGTGGTATTGCATTGCAATAAAGCATGTGCATGAAAGCAACACATATAAGTACTTAAAACACCGAGTGAGAGGAAAAATTGCATCTGATACAGGTTTATATACTCTGACAACAATAGACGTCATCAACTTACGTACTCCGGGATGAGCTAGGTGATTTTAATATCAAACGGGCAGCACAAGAAAAAGTTGATGATGTACATCAAAGTCGCGGGAAATAATATATCAGAAATATAAGAATACTGAAAATATAATGTCTGTGTACTCGTACAACTGTAAGAAGAGCACAACACACGATTGATCTACAGTGTAACTTTAAGTATCTTAATTATCTAATTGTGTGTAACATACTTAAGAAAAATCAATGCTTTTCGACTCACAGTTAATAAGTACATCTGTAAATACAAGTTTATTTCGCACACTTTATTCAGGTCTTTTGAAGCTATCTGAATTACATATATATTTGTTATTTTTATATTTTTTTTATTCCTAACCCACAATTATATATTGAAGGGCAATCACATACTGCCTAGGATGATCTGTCTACTGACTGTCAGTCTGGCGATGTATCCGAAGGCTATTTACTCTCATTCATTTTGACTCTAATTGGCTTCTCTTCCTCCATGGGCATAGATTATTGATGCGTTGATGTCAGGCCACTGCGAGGCCACGGTGAAGTCCGGGATCGCTCAGTTAGAAATAATCATGAACTAAGTGATTAAGAACCAACCCCGTTTAGGAGTCTTTTTGTAACACTTGCGCGTACGAAGAGGGTGTTTCTAAAATCCCAGCCTGTTATCGTATCTAGCAAAATGCAAACTACTGTTATGATTTGTTACCAATCGGGATTTGCATCATTCCATTGTCATAATTTTCACATTATATTTAAGGCATGTTGCTTGACATTTGACATTGTTTTGTTTTATTTAACTCTTCTGTTTGTCTATTTAATTGATCACAATTCATCCTTCATTCTTTCTTTCTGTCCTTTTTTCTCTCTCTTAATTTGCTGCGTTCTTGCTATAGTTCTATCATAACATATCGTTTACGTATGTTCATATCATTTTACGTTTGATGCATCTGTGTTTCTGTAATTCGTTCTTTTGGCACTTCACTCTTTTCTCCTTATCCCTTACCCTCTTTCTGTCTGGTATATTTTTAATAAGTTTCATTCGCCTTTGATTTATTCCTTTCGTCAATCTCTTCTTCATTCCATATTCTTTTCTTTCTCACTTTCATGTACATGTATACCGTTTCCCCAGATTCCGATTATGAATAAATCGCACATACCTTCCTTCTGCCGCTGTCCGTCTTTGTCTGTCTCTGCCTGCTTTTGTCTGTCTCTGTCTCTTGTCTGTCTCTGCCTTTGTACGTCTGTATTTGTCTCTTTTTGTCTCGTGTCTGTCTCTGTATGTTTCTTTATGTATTTATCTGTCTCTGTATCTGGTCTGTCTCTGTATTCTTCATCTTCTTCTGTCTGCCATTGTCTGCTTCTGCCTGTCTCTTGTCTGTCTCTGCTTGCTTCTGTCTGCATCTGTGTGCCTATGTCTGCTTCTGTCTGTATTTGTCTGTCTGTATGTACTTCTGTCTCTGTCTGTATCTGTCTACCCCTGTCTCTGTCTTCCTCTATCTACCTTTGTTTGTCTCTGTCACTGCGCATTACTGTCTGTCTCTGCATCAGTCTGTCTCTGCCTGTCTCTATCTCACTCTCTGTCTCCCCTCAAACAGAGTTAAGCAAAAGCTGGATTTCGGAAGTCCCCAGGATTGACCCTGTATGACCTTGACCACTCGCAATCAGTTATTCGTGCATGGGAAGTAGTGCGTGTAAAGAACAAATACACATGTCTAAGGAGACTAGACACGCCAGTTATGCCCAGGCAATCTTCTAATGTTAACATTATTATTGTTATTTGTAGGCCTATATATTTGCGATATGCCGCATTCTGTGGCTACTTCAATTTAATTGATTTTGATGAATCCGAGCATTTCTTAGATCTTAACTTAAATTGCAAATAAAAAAGTATTGAATGTATACTACAATGGCTTCTAATATCGGATGCTAGGGACTCTGTTGAAACTTTCGTGATAACTTTTGTTTGTTTGCAGCTGACGACTTGCCTTCTTTCCAATTTCCAATTCGTTGTACATTTGATTTACTATGGATAAGTTTTGACCATTGTTTGAGCACATGTAATCGCGTACAGGTCAAACTTACACCGCCCAAATAGCCCTTCTGATCGCTTTAATTAGGCAGAAGACTGTTCACAGACTACCATAGGCATACGAGTGCTCCTGTCCGACTGTTGCAAGATTTTCTCCCCCACCCCACCCCACACACACACACACACCACCCAATAACACGATGTCGGGGTGTCTAGCAAAACGAAACCGAGTATACCGATGTTAGAAATGCAGCTGGTAAATACAGATGAAGCAGAGAGCAAGGAAAACATAAAGCGTAGCAAAAATACTCTACTTTCCATCAGAGTTATGGTTCGTTATTGTCAAATGGTTATGCAATTTTTCAACTGTGTACGAGAGTGTTTAGTTCCCAGGAAAGTCATCTTCTTGTTTAAGGCGCGTGCTCTTTACGGCGCCTTAGATGTCTCACATTCTGGCTATTTTTGGTAAAGAAATGGTCTGACAAATTCGCGATTCTTATACGAGCTAATTTCCACGCATATTGTACTGTAGTTGAGCTGTTTCCATCCATTTCGAATTTTGAGACACTCATGTGACCTCGGTGACTTCGGTCAAGCGCACACGGAACTGCGGTCAACCAGCGCTTATGTAAACGTATCAAATATGAATTTACAGATAAGATACCTAGTTCAATTTGTTTCCGACTGAAATTGATGAGCAAGCAATGAATAACAGAGAGAAACATTTTATATGGTTTTATATATGTCTACATTTAATGACCAGTAATAACGACTTATTTGCATACATGGATCAATACATACAAAGAAAGTGAACACATATACGAAACAATATCGGTACGAATTAACATTGTAATGACCGAAAATGACCAACAAAGACTAACAATTCAGGAAAATGTCTTAATTAAGACTTAAAGTGTAAATTATTGTGTATTAACAATATTTTATGGATGGTTTGAATGATGATTTAATTATTAGACAGGACCTGTATTTATTCTCAGTAGTTGTTCTGTTAATTAATAATATAAATGTTAGTCCGAGGTATAAGATTGCTGATCATAAACATGTGAAAATCAAAAGCTCATATATGCAATTGCACTGCGAAAACATTTTATATTGTCGAATGCTCTATTTACAACATTTTATCTTTACATTATTTTCCGGAGACTTTGGTGCTCTGCATTATCTTTTTCTTGTCATATTGATGTGGTTGGCTTACAAGAATTCATGTTTCTTATTCATTACTAAACAGGAGTCAAATGTATATATAAATACCCGAATTGCAATAATTCACATGTCGCAATTTTTTTCTATGGACAACAAATAAATCCTTCAGACATTATCTTGGGTTTTCCTCATGTGTGTTAATGACCTTATAAAAATAATCCAAAAGTCACGAAAGACACAACAGTTTCTCTTACATAGAACTAAGCCCCAGTTTTTTAATCTCAAAAGACGTTAAGGTTATTGATTTCAGTATAGTTTTCTCGATAACTGCCCATACAGTTCTTTCTCGAACGTTTCTATCGTATTATGCTGTCTATTGCTGAACATTGTTTACGACGTGTTCTTAATCATGTTTATAAACTGCAATACGTTTATAAACTGTTCACATATTAGTGTAGAATATAATAAGAATATAATAAGAAGTGTTGTATACTTGCTTAACCAATCACAAGAATTTAGAATTAAATTAGGATTCAAATAAACAATGGCCCATAACGATTATGTGAAGTATGCTCCGAAACTCCATAGAAACAGGATGGTCTGTTAGATTACACAAGACATTTTATGAATGGTTCATTTTGGATGATAATTTATTTATTAAAACAACACCCGTTTATATACTAAATGAGTTATTCCGTTACTTTAATCAAGTAAATGTTTGTCCGATGTATACGATTGTTACGGCTCATATATGCAACTACGTTGCGAAAACAGTTTCTTTAGTTGAATGGCAAAAGATGAGTGTCAACTTTCCTTGTAACATCTTTAGAGAGTGGTTGGACAAACGCTAAGGACACAGAGTATATTTGCAGAAAAAAAATAACATAAAATATTCAACAGAAGATTGTTCATAGTCGGCTGGAGGGGTGAAGTGTTTTACAACATAAGGTTAATTTTAAGCGCCGTACTATGTTCAGATTACCAGACACAGATTAAGGTTCACATTTATTTAGTATAAAATTTGTACAATCCATTATCCAATCCACCATTTGAATAATTATCCCATACTTTGATACAATAACATACCTGAAGACGTGGCTAGGGACCTTTGTATTTGCTTCAACAATTGACCTAATTGTGACATTAGAGACAGAGATATCCCGCCAGACTGCACGCCACGTTTCTGATCATGAGTAAGTTGTAATTATGAAGAACAAAGATTTTTCTTGCGATGCACTTTCCATTACCTTATTGACCATATTATGATAGACTGGCTTTTTTTTAAAATTCAATTGCCAATTTACAATGTATTTTTTTGTATAATATGCACACATGAAATATATATAACAAAAACATACAGTGAATACAATAAATCAAATACATTCATTTTAATATGCCAAATTTTAATAGATAACGTATGCATAAACGAAGTAGCAACCTTTGTGTGAATGTGTGCGTGCTTGTGTGCGACTGCGCGGGCGTGTGCATGTACATGTAACAAGACTAACAATTTATTTGTTTTTGTAATGTATTGTTCAAATATTTCTGATTTCGTGGCTTTTATACTTGTTTCATATTATTGTTAGGTTTCTCGTTACTTCATTTCTTAATTGTGAGTACGTTATTTGTGCACCGCTCGAGTTGTTCATAACAACTACGTATATATTTACAAACTTTAGCAAAGTCTCTTTGAAGTTGGTTTGTCTATGTTAGTAAAATATCGTTAATACGATAAAGTAGAAATATGCGACAATCACCAGTGATTAAATAGCCACTTGGAAACGGGGCTTCCCTTAAATGGTAAGGGCCAATCACTTATAGTAGTAACTTTTACTGAATAACTGAATGTTAGTAACTAAATAAATAAAGTGTTGAAAGAAATCTTTTATTTGATTTAAATTAGGTTTCTGTTACAAATTAACACATTTTAAGAACTATTATCTCCTTTCAGCATTCGGAACACCTCGTATAGTTCACGAATCACATCCAAGGCGTATAAAGGTAGTCTGATCACCTCGACGATCATGTTCATAAGAGATATTTGGAACATTATTCACGAATTGATCTATGTACTTAGTCGAATCAGATCATAAAGCAAATCATTCGTAACTACTCCACTGTTTCCGGAATATCCGTCTTGGGTAGTTCTGAGTGCTGACAGATGTTAAAACAAACATAACAACTCGAACTCCTGTTTTTGTTCGTTTTCCTAACTTCCGTACATTTTCGGTTTATTTCGACTTTACTTCGTGAATTTTCATTTTAGGTATAATCATTTCAGGCGATCAAAACGTCGCAATACTGTGAGTGTCGTTGCACCAGATATACCCGAGAGATCTATCGAAGGCATAACCACCCTATCAGTTACGATTGTCCTAAGTGGATCTACTTTTCTGATAGGTCATTAGTAACTATTCGACTACCGAAATCTCCGTTCCGAGGTGTTCCGAGGTGTTTCGGGTGCTGACAGATATGAAAGACACAACGGAGCTGACAGAGCAATTTTTTCTCTTCCTAACTTAGAAACATCTTCAACTTACTTCGACTTACTGGGCTAATTTCTGTGCTAACTTTATTTTTGGCGCAATCTTTCTAGCCGAACAAAAAGTCGCGGTTCTGTATGTATCATTGCATCAGGCACAGCCGAGAGATGATCGCACCGAAGGCTTAATTAACAGATGAGTTCCGATTGCTCCGTCAGTTGCCGAATGAATACCGTTAACAACAAAAACAAGAAATGTCTTTAAAAAGACAAACGGCGTCGGATTAAAAAAAGGAAAAACAAGAAATTTCTTTTAAAAGCCTATGCGGCGTTTGTGAAGCATTAACTTACACATTTTTAACGTGTTTATGTTTCTATTGAATATAAATTTGTGATAAGAATGGCATGAAAATGGTGTACATTTTTAAACTAGTCGCTCGCTCCATCTGCGCCTCATAATTCTCACGTAATAGGCACTTAAAGTTACGAAGTAGTTAGATCGTGCCGGAAGTGAGCGGTCTGCTTTGCGGCATATGACAGAGATGATGTTTAAACAAATGTAGGATCAAGTGACATTTTATACACTATATACAATAATACTGTAGGAAATGGGGTACATTGGTAAACTGCAAATTATCTCCCTTGTTTGTTAATATCCGAGGTATTCCAAAGAGTAGGTAGGTCCTTTATAGTCGGAATTCTTGGACTTTATCGCCCGTTCTTTTCTAGATTATGCAGCTACAAACGGTGAAATTTCTTTTGCACAAATATAAGCTTAAAATCCATTTAAATACTTATAGAGATTTGTTATTTAAAAAAGAAAATGGAAGTGTTTGTTGATGATGGTTAACTTGAAGGTCAAAGAAGTCAACATACACTCCAAAAAGAACAAGCATAAAAACCGAGTAAAACAAATGAAAGGACCTACTTGCGTTTAGGGGTTATTCAGGGGAGACTATTCATTAATGTCACTCATTGATATAGACTTGTTTATGACTTAAATACCTGTATAAATAACTATATATCGCCACCCCGAGGACGTTTATTAGAAACACTACGGTATATGATGCTATTAGGAATTTCTACCAATGGGAATCGCTCTGATATTCATTCAGGCTAGCCTTGAGTCAGCATTTGTAAGTAGGTCAAAAGTAAGGTTAGACAGCTACGCCGAACAACTTTATCAGGAGCGTAGTTGGTCCTTAATTAATATGCATGCCCTGTCTAGGGAGGGTGTGGGGTGATGGGGTGAGTGGTGATTGGCGGTTCCGGGGCATTTCCGCAAGAATGCTCGTATGTGTGTCCCGGAACATTTTGAGGAAAAATCCAATGGAATCGCACGTATATTTGCTTACATTCATTGTTCATTTACATGCTTAGCAAGAAAAACATGTTTTTATTCTTGTGATATCTGTGTCGATCATAGGATCGACGTACTTGCTGGAATCTCCGTAGACATTTTCCGAAAGAATAGTTGAACTGAATCTCAAACGGTGCGTGAGATATTTATAAAATATGTTATTTGTTTTAGCAACTAAAACAAATAACAATCAAATAACAAACAAAACAAAACAGCAAAACAACAACATCAAAAAAAGAAAAAAAAGAAGCAGAAGCAAACCAACAAATAAGCAAAAACGATTAAAACGAAATTAAAATTATGTACATGCCGTGTCGACAATTCAACACTTATTGTGAAATCGTTCCAGTTTTCCAACCTTTTGAATCACCAGATCCCAAAGCTCAAACGTTTTACGTTCATGAACTAACGAATATAGACGTAGTCACAATATTGGTTAAATATTTAAAGAAGTGAACCAGAAGCTGTGTTGCAAATTAAGAATCAAAACAGTTTTCTCGCAGTGAAAAAGCACCAAGATGATTATGTTGCAATATCTGCAATCAAAATGCAAATATCTCACGTCCTTTAAGATATGTAAATTATGGGTAGGAGTCCATGCAACAGTGATGTACGGGTTGGAAAATGCTCCGCCATGCATTTTTTATTTTGCGTGTTTTATATGAACTATAACAGAAATAGATTTTATATGTCCTTCAAATCCCTTATCAACCATTCCTTTTATTGCATGTTTTTTTTTTTTACTTTTGAAAATACCATTTTCGAGCTAATGTGCTAGTTTGTTCCTAAAGTGCCGAAAGAGAGCTACGCCACTGTTTAGCACATGAAGTAAAACACACATCTGCGGTTTCACAGTTAAAACAGTTATCCACGCGGGAGAAAATATAAGAAGTGCAAATCGGACTGCTACAAAAACGGACTTAATTATAGCATTAGGGACCCAAGTGTTCATAGCAGGGCATGTCAATAATCATTGAACTAGGTAACACTTATGGAGCAATGTAAAAAGTACCGATGTGCCATTTTGTTCCAGAGCCTTACATGTAAATGATCAAACACGTCACACACAAACCAATACATTGTTGATATTTTTATAATAGTGTACGTCGAGTAGGATAAATGTGTAAGTACGTGAATCTTTGCAACAAGAAACAATAACATAAAAAACCAAAGCAAACAAACGCGCACATAGGAATGAAAACATTTTAACGCTGCTAATATACGATTATTATTTAAAGTCATAACCATTTAAAGTGATAGGACAATAATATCCGTTTTCGATGGAAAATACATAGTCAGGTATGACGATAGTAGAAACAACTGTGGTACGTGCGTTATTAGTAAAGGGCGTGCATGCACACATGGGCAGATGTTCACAGAAAGACATTTTCCGAAAGAATAGTTGGCAATATTATACCTCATTTGCATACGTCCTTCTATATTTAATATGACGTCATCCAGTCCATAAATCGCATACAGACCGGCTACCCAGTCCATAATTCTTATTTAGACTGTTTATGACGTCATCCAGTTTGTTTGACTGTTTAAACGCGACCTCACGACGTGCGAATTTTACGAAAACACAAACAGACGATATTCTCAAACTGTCAAAACGGCTAAGCGATTCGCCTCTTTATCGGGGACAGATTGTGTGAAACTCAGCGAATCTAAGGATTCAAAAAACACCAAAGCCGGACAAAACACTGAGTGAAGCTCTTCCGAACATATCTAGCAGAAAAAGTCTACGATTCTTCCTTTTAAACCTACACGAACGAAATTCTTAAAGTCCGGGTCTTTTGCCTAGT